>PVJX010003191.1:0-112668 GCA_004027295.1 Dolichotis patagonum | reverse complement strand
TGTAGGTATTGCTTTATTTCTTCCTAATTTCATTGGTAGCCCACTGGTTATTTAAAAGGTTGTTGTTTAATTTCTATGTATGCATGCAGGTTTTGCAATTTCTTTTGCCACTGATTTCCAATTTCAGTGCACTATGGTCAGATAGTATACATGGGATAATTTCAATACCCTTGCATTTACTTAAGAATGTTTTGTGGGAAAATATATGGTCTATTTTGGAAAATGTCCTGTGGGCAGCTGAGAAGAATGTGTATTCTGTTGTGGTTGTGTGGAACAGTCTCTAAACATCTACTAAGTCCAGTTGCTCACAGGTATGATTCAGTTCTATTACTTCTTTGCTGACTTTTTGTCTAGTTGAGCTCTCTCTTTGTGATAGTGGGCTGTTAAGGTCCCTTGTAATAATTGTGTTCTTGTGTATTTTGTTTTTCATGTCCTTTAGTATCTGTGTTATATAGTTGGGTGCTCCTGTGTTTGGTGCATATATATTTATAATTGTTAGTTCTTCCTCTTGAATTTTTCCACTTACAAGTATGTAGTGACCTTTATCTCTTTTAATCATTTTAGGTTTGAAGTTCACATTGTCTGCAAATAGAATAGTTACCCCTGCTTTTTTCTGGATTCCTGTTGCATGGAATACTGTTATCCATCCTTTGACTTTTAATCTATGAGTTTCCTTTTGGGTCAGATTTGTTTCTTGTATACAGCATATTGTGGGATCCTGTTTTGATTCATTCTGTCAACCTATTTCTTTTGATAATTGAATTGAGGCCATTTACATTTATGGACATCACTGATATGTACTGGGTCAACTTTGCCATGTTATGTTCCTATTGTTTGCTTTCTGTTTTTCCCCCTTGTTTAGTTGCTTGTCCTACCCGGTGGTTCCTTTCTGTTGTTCTGGGGATTGTGGTCATTTTTATCTCTGTGTAGTACGTCTTTCAACTTTCTTTCTAGGGTTGGTTTGGTGGATGTGAATTTCTTCAGTTGTTCTTTATCATGGAAGTATCTTGTTTCTCCATTAAATTTGAATGAAAGTTTTTCTGGGTACATCAGTCTGGGTTGAAAGTTGTTTTCTTTCCAATCACATCTTGACTTGAGGGTTTGTGCTGAAAAGTCTGCTGTGATTCTAATGGGCTTTCCTTGATAGGTGACTTGTGTCTTTTCTCTAACAGCTTTTAGTATTCTGTTTTTATGTTGTATGTCTGAGATCTTAATTATTATGTCTGGGTGTAGATTTATGTTGGTTGTGACTATTTAGCATTCTGTATGCCTCACTTAGCTGCATATCAGATTTTTTTTCCCATGTGTGAATATTTTACATATGTCATTTGTATTGACTCCAGTGTCTTCACTAATGCCTATTAATCTTATATTGTTGCTCTTGGCATCATCTTGAAGCTTCTGGATTGTCATTTCATGCTGCCCTGTTATTTTTAAAAGTTCTATCCTTTCGTGATCACTAATTGCAGATCTGTCCTCAAGGTCGGAAATCCTAACCTCAGCTTCATTTAAATGGTTTTGCATGCTTTGAATCGAATTTTTTGTTTCTTGGATGTCTCTTTTGGTTTGTTTCATGAATTCTGCTTGTTTTCTATATTGTTCATTCAGGGTTTCAATCAGTTTCCCATGTTGCTATACTCTTTTCTCTATTTCTTCTTTAACTGCACTCAGCAACTCCTTTACTAAGGTTGTTATTTCTATCTTTACATGGGAGAGAACTTCTAATTTGATTTCTTCTATGACCTCATGGAGTTGTTTTTTTTATTTCATTCTCTATCTTTTCAGAGATTTCTGGTGTGTTACCTTTGGAGTCTTCTATTTCAATGTCTCCTGTACTTGCACCTGTTGGACTGGATGTTTGAGATTGCATTCTGCTTTTTCGTTTTGCCATTTTCCTCTTTTGAGTTAGTGTTTGGTCCTTCAGAGCCGCTAGTGTGAACTGTTGGTAGTGTGTATCTTGGTGTCCTACTGTAAGATTGATGTTTGTCCAATTGCTGGGGCCCACAATGAATAGGGGGGCCAGTCACCTGACTTCCTGCTGCAGGGCCTGTTGGGTGAGTCCTGTATTCTTCCTGGGCTGACAAGCCTAGTAGTATTGATGAAGGTCAGCTTTTAGTTCCTGCTAGTGCTTTATTTTTAGGTTATTCCAGGTCATCAAATCTCACTGTCTATAGCGTTTCTGTCGGCTAAAGCCCTACTGTGTCCCTAGGGTGTGCCTGTGTGTCTCATAAGCCCTTTTGATTTTCTTCAAGTTGGGGGAGTCCTTCTTGGCACACTGCTCACTCTGCCTGATGTTTTCTGTGTGTAGGAAGGGGTCACCCTCACTCTTGTCAGACCTACCAAGGTCTTACAGTTAGTTGGAGGGAGCTTTATTACTGGCCCTATTTAGCTACTGTACACCTCTATTTTAGGGGCATACTCACCACACTGACTGGAGCCAGATTAGATCTTGTTACAGTGAGGCAGTTACTTAATCTCCCTTCAAGCTAGCACAAATAGTCCACTATAGTCCAGGGTTCCTCTGGGGGCAGAGTTCCTAGTTTGCCAGGTACACGCTGGGATTCCGCTGTTGCCGATGCCTGGGCTGGGTGCACGCAGTCAGGGTCCAGGGTGGGTTCCCAGCCAGCTGGCTGCTTGGAGTTCACCAAGCACAGTCCAGTTAGGCCCGCTGATCCCTCTCACGCATCTTGGGGTGGTTTCAGATGCAGGGCGTGGTCTTACTGCCTGGGCCCAGAGTTCCAAGTTTGCCCAGTGCGCATGGGGATTCTGCCCGCCGAAGCACACACAGTCAGGGCCTATGGTGGGCTCGTGGGCCTGCTAGCTGCCGGGGGCTTGTCCAGCACAGTCCAATTAGGCCCACCGGTACCTCTCACCACGTGGCTTGGGGTGGTATCAGATGCAGGGTGTGGTCTTACTGCCTGGGTGCAGAGTTCCAAGTTTGCCCCGTGCGCCTTGGGGGTCCGCTCACCGCTGGGCTCATGCAGTCAGGGTGGTATGTCATTTAAAAAGTGACAATACCAAATGTAGGCAAGATTTCAAAGCAGATTAAGATAAGATCCTTTTATATATATTTGCATTGGGGTTTTTGTCATGAAAGGATGTTGGCTTTTTCTCAATGTATTGAGGTGCTCGTGTGATTTTTGTCCTCACTTATGTTTATGTGATGTGTTACATTTATCCATTTGCATATGTTGAACTATCCTTCCATCCCTGGAGCACAAACTGGAGCATATGGCCATGACATATGATCTTTTTGATAATTGTTGCATTCTCTTTGCCAATATATTGTTAATATTTTTATATTTACATTCATTGAGAAGATTGATCTGTTCTCTTTTTTGGTTTGATCCTTGTCTGGTTTTGGAAATAAAGTATTGTACTGCAATGACACATGTATATCCATGTTGATAGCTGTACAACTCGTAAGAGCTAAATTTTGAAAATTAAGTTGTCCATTCTTTATGTCCATCAACAGATGAATTAATAAAGACAATGTGGTATTTATGCACAGCAGAGTAGTACTCTGCCATAAAGAAAGACAAACTTGAGTCACTTGTAAGGAAATGTTTGCACCTGACACCATAATGTTCAATTAAATAAATCACATACCCAAGTTTTTTAGGCATCACATATGGTTTCTCTTTTGTGAGAAACCCAGAATAAAATATAGCTAATAAGATGTAGGGAGATATATTTTACTCAAAGGGAAAGGGGATCAAGAGATTGAAGTAGTGGGGAGAGAGGAGGGATAGGGATGAATTCAAGGAATTGGAATGTGCAGTGGTATCTCAGTTCAGGAATGCTTTCATTTGTAAACAATTTGGTTTGTAAAGAGAAACATTTGGCACAATTTTGGTTTTTTTTTTTTCAAACTCTGCATCAGGTGACAAACACAACCATGGCCATCTTTTCCAAAAGTGTACAACAAATTAAGCTCCTGAACTAAGGTACCACTGTACTATGTACATGTACCAACTCCAAACAAAGAATGTAAACATTATTTACAAAAAACATGTTAAAAAAGAAAAAGGAAGGCAGTCAAGAGGTGAATGGAGGGAGGGAAGGGAAAAGAGAAAGAAAGGTAAATTAAGACATGTAATGAACATGTACCAACTTCCCACAAGGAATGGAACTATTATGTACTACTCACATGTGCTAATAAACTAAAATTAATATTTAAATGATAAAAAGGAAGATTTAGGAAACTAGAATCATGCATCTCTGTGATAAAAATTGAACTTTTTTGAGAAACACTTCAGAAGTTTCTGATTAAGTAATATACATTGACTGCATATTCATTTATATCTAAATATATTGTACAATATGATGTAAAAAAACCATTTTAAAGTATTTATACAGAAGAAATAGAAACAAACATTTACATATAAATCTGTACAAATGTATGTAATAGCTTTAACCATCATCATAAAAAGCTGAAAACTACCCAAATGTCCCCAAATTGGTGAATGGGTAAATTAAGCAAACTATAGGATAGCACACAATGTTATATTATTCAGCAATAAAAAAAAACCAAACACACAAATAATGAGTGAATCTCAAAGGCACTATATGATTTCATTTACTTGACATCTTGTAAAAGGTAAAACTGTAGGAAAAGAACTTCATAGTGATTGGTAAGTCTCATTTCCTGGGTGTGGGAGATGGAGTGAGAATAACACCAAAGAGGCCTGAGGAAAAAAATTCGGAGTAATAGAAATATTTTATATCTTGATTATGGTAATTATTGAAAGAGTATGTATGTGTCAAAAACCATAAAATATGGTTCTTTCACTTTAATTAATTATAAAAGAATGATAAATGAAAGGAAAACTAGAGAAAAGCTGGAATTCTATGTACATTCTATATTATAGGTTTATCATTTCTTAAAAGATCATTTTAAAGTTAAGAAAAAACTATGAAAAACTATAAGCAGATCAATTCCATATTGTTTATAATGAACCTATTTTATTTAACAACATACTACCTTCTTTGTTAGTGTAAAGATGACCTTATCATTTGCAAAATATTCTTCATCTTCCTTCTTGATTTCATTAAAACTTCATGCTTTCTTCTCTTTACATGTAATTTCATAAATTCATAATTTTATACTTTATTTTATTATTAACTATTTTAGTAAATGCATAACTTTAGTGTTAACTGTACATTTAAGACAATTCTAGGCCTGAAACTCTCAAATTTTATTTGTATTCCTCTAGTTTTAAGTAATTTCATAATGTATTTAATATTTGTCATTGTATGTACTTTTTTCCCTAAGTATAGAGTGAGCACATTAGGAATGCATTGGTCTATTGTTATGCATGAGATTTTTTTCCCTTGTAAAACAAATCTTCCTGTTGCCCATAGACTTGAATTACATTACTGTGGAGCTTAATTTTCTTTGTCACAGTTTCTTTCATCCAGAACTTTGTTGATAAACTAAGGCCCATTTGTGAATATGAATGAGGAAAGATTTATTTTTTTCCTCTTTCTTGAAAGCTATGTAAGTTTTTTCTCACCAGGATTCATGAGGCAATATTTATTGCTCTTTGAAGTTCAGTACACCCAATTGTGTCTGATATATTGAATTATTTTTTAAATTGCCCAGTGCATTTTTTTCATTTCAAGCAAAATTTCTCTTAACATCTTTGAATATATTTTTTTAATTTGCTGAGTTTTTAAATTTGTATTCATATATAGGATCATCTTAAGTGTCTTCCATTTCTGTTAGCTTTTTTCTGTTATTTTAATCTGTATATTTTTAAAGAATCTTCACCTTGCTTATCTCAAGCCATTTTCTTTTTAAATACAGTTTTTATTAGATAAGTTATAATTTTTTTTGTTTCCAATTTGTTTTTTAGTTCTCCAATGATGTCATTTTTGTCCTAAATTAATTGCCTTAGGCCCGTAATCATCCTATCTTTTCATTTGGATTTATTAAATTTCTGTTCTTAGGAAGCTTTTTTCTTGTACAAAATGCATATATCAAAGTGCATTACCCATTAAGAGAAAATATTAGATGATTTGCAGTCTTACAATCCTTGGTCATATGTCAAGTCCAATACCAAAGTTCACGCCAATTGGGAAATGTGTCCCTTTCCCATAGTGAGATATCTAGTTGACTCTTTTCAGATTGATATAAGACCCTGCATCATAGATAGCCCTCTATAACAGTCAATCACATGATGCTTTCTATTCTCTTTATTTCTTCCCATGAAGTTTTCAGTACTTCCTGGAAAAGGGAATATATCATAGACAAGGGATGTCTTCTGATAAGACTTCTATCTAGATGTACCCCCAAAGCCTCATGTTCTCATATGTGGGGCTTTTTGGAGAGGCTGGACCAAGAGTGTCCGGTTACTAAATCCATTCACTGATTGCCTTAGCACTGTTTTTCTGGGTATGGTTAATAGAAAAGCATATCCCTGGATGTGGCTTGCACCATCCAATAGGCTTGCTTTGTAGTGTGAATGGCATAAAAGGGAAAGGAAAACTTACAGTTCACTGCCTCCTCCCTGCCCTGTCGTAGACTGTTTCTCTTCTGTTGTGCCCATCTGACGTGCTGCCCTGCATTGGGGCAAGTTGAATATACATCAAATCCTTCACAAACTGTGAGCAAAAATAAAACTTTCCTCCTTTAACTTTTGGGTGTCAGGAATTTTGTGCCAACAATGAAAAAAGCAACTAAGATAAATTCTCAGAATGAATTTCTCTAATTTAGGGATGTTGGTCTAGATTCACTTACCTGTACAGTGCTTGGATATTAGGACAGTGATTATGGCACACAAACCCCTTGGCACTGTGCTTCTCACTTGAGCTTCTGAAGTTCACTTTTGACATTGACTACTTGACATTATGACATTGACTGCACCATCCTTTCCTAGTGCGTTGCCATAAGGGAAGTCTGTCAATTTATGAAGATCTTTACAATTCTTCTTCCAAGGGATCAACAGTGCACTAGATCTCACTCTTTAGTCTGAGGATGACTTTGTTTGCTAAACAAAACAGCAAAAAAGAAAAATAAGTGAGTGCATAGTTGCTTCAGGTATAAATCATGAGCTATAATTATCAAGTACCTTTCTTTAGCAAGTCTTTGAACCCTAGGAATTCCCCCTGATAAGTCTATTTATTTACTCTGGTGCATATACCTAGGTAAGAGTTGCATTTATAAATGATTTCTAATTAAATTTAAGGAGGAACTCTTAGAAATATGCTTCATTGTGCTGACATTTACAAGCATTTGAAGATAGACAATGAGTGTATTGTGAGTAGATACTTCTCTTCTAGTGGTGTCCCTACCTTACACCCTGTTCACCATTCCATGAGTGCGTTAGCTGGGTGCTTTCTCAGATAAAGTTGAATTTTGTTGCTTCGACATGACCTCTGGCAAAGTGCTACTAACTATTGCTTGTCAAGATTAACACTGCCAAACTCTTTTTTGAGCTGCATTTCCCATAATTATGATATAATATACTGGGAAAAAGCCACAAAGATGTAGTATTGTCACACACTAGTGGTCACTGGTTGGTCTCCACAAATGTCCTGTGGGGTTGCTGGACCTTGATGGTTAATCTTGTGGAACAGTTGAGCACTCTGAAGATGACACATTGGTTTAAACTTGCACATTGTAAGTATTCAGTTTGTACCTGATAATCAAGAGATTTTCCTTCTGGAACATTCCAAAGGTCAATGGCAAAAATAAATAAGGATCATTTTTCTTAATCTCATCTAGGGTTCTTTTCTAACTTATTCTTGTAATGCAAAGTTCACTTTTTGGCTTATTTCACATAAATGTAAGTCCAAGTTAAGAGAATGCTTATAATCAGATTTGAAACCTGAGATAGATTTATAGGGAAAATTATTTTGCCTACACCATCACTTTTCTCCCCCAAATTGACTGCAAGTAATGGGTTGAGGTACTTTCTAGCTGTCAAACTAGTAAGCAGAGTTTATATCATCTCTAAAAAATACCCCTCATGTTTACTGTAACTATCTCCAACTTCCTTTTAGGGCATAGATATCCAGAGTTGTAGAAAGAAGAACTTTGTGAACAGTAAACAAGAGGCCACGGGGATGCTTGTGTTAGTGGAGGAGGTTGTAGCAACCTCCAAATCACCCTTCCTAGTTACCGGACATCCTAGAGCTAGGATTACAAAGAGTGATTGCTGCGGTCAGCAAGATAAGAGAAAGCAATTCTTTTTGGATGGACCCATACTGTCCAAGTCAACCAAGCTGAGAACTGATAGAAGAGAGAGGAGAGGAGATAAGAGCTGTTTCTTCAAGGCCACAGTGTACCATACAGGCTTTCATCAAAGTTGTAGGCTGTATCTACCTTCTTTGAAAAAAAAAATAAAATCTAACTTCTTTGCATTGTGCTTTGGTCTGCAAACTCTAAGAGAATGGAAATACATCTTCTAACTGGAAAAGAATTTAGAGTAAGTTTCTTCTGTTCATCGAATACATAAGCCCCAGTCTCTAGGCTATGCTATGTTCACCAGGATCATTGCCCTTTGCACCTGAGAAGGCAGCACCAAATGGAGATTATCTGGAAGTAGAGCCCTGAGCTGGGCCTGCATAGGAACCTTACTGAGAAATCCTAGGGCAAGCTGTGACTGCTGAAAAAAAAATGCTTTTTCATTCATCAAAGAGCTGTATGGGAGGAGGGAAAATCCTTCATAAAAACAAGAGGCTGAATACAAAAAAGCAATTATCTTTTACTCATTCATATTCTACTTGGTAAGAGAAAAATTATATGCTGTTGGGCTTGCTATCCTTTAAAACACTGAAAAATCGATCAATCAAATAAATTGGGTACTTTTGAATTTTACAGTCTATGCCAAACACATGCCCTAGGGATTGCTTATGAATTCAGAAATTCTTCTTTTTTTTATAAAATATTTTGCATTAAAAACATTTTGAAATGATTTGAAACAATACAGTATGATAAATGTGGAAAGAGAACTCATAGCAGCTAAGCTGCAGCTTCATTTGGAAGGGCGGTAAAAGTCCATGTAAAGCTTAGTCCCACAAAATTTTAAATGTAGTGTTGGGTTTCGTTTTCAGAAAACAAATGTGAATACAGTAACATCTGCTAAAGCCAGGTGACAGCCTTACTGCATAATGTGGGGAAACGCCTCGGCCTTGTATTTCTCAGTCTGACAATCTGTGGTGCAGAAACATCTTGTCCTGCCCCGATGACTGTAATGTTGGCCCCTGTATGAAGCCCTCTGTTTACTCAGCTTTCTTGGTCTGTGTACTGTTTATTGATCATCACTGATAGGCATCATTTCCATGCACATTTCAACCTGCACATTTATAACTTTGTATAGTTGTTTTTTTTTTTTTTCCACAAGGTCTTTCTAAATTTCCCAGGTTGGGCTTGAAATTATCATCCACTTGCCTCAGCTGCCTAGAGTGCTCATAATACAGGTATACACCACCAGGCCTGGCCTTTCCATAACTTTTTTTTTTTTTTTGAGACAAGGTCTCTCTCTGTATTTCACGCTGGCCTTGAACTCACTGTGTAGCCCAGGCTGGCTTTATACATAAGCCTCAGTCTCCAGGCTGTGATATGTTCACCATGATCATGGCCCTTTCACACCTGAGAAGGCAGCAGCAAGTGGAGGTTACCCAGAAGTGGAGCCCTGAGCTGGGCCTGCATAGGAACCGTGGTGATCCTCTTACATTAACCCCCAGGTGTGTACCGCCATGCCTGACTCCATACTTCCTCTTACAAGAACTTTAGCATCTGAAGATACTTACTAGTTAATACTTTTTGATGCTCTTCTGATGTAAAACCCAACAGTAAACATTTTTGGAGACAATGATGTTAGATTCACAAAGGATTTCAAAAAACAAGTGGCTTCTCCATTGCTCTGTAACACTGGGTATTTCTAGGCCCTCAGTAATGTCCACTGCATGAGAATCTTTAGATCAGTGCTACTCTGGGATTTTGAAGTCATGATGGATTACACCAATAATTATCTGAGTGTTGTAAAGTAAGAGTGTATTAAAGTTAATTGTAGAGACTGGAAATATCAGCAGGATACAAAACTAGATAACTGGGAAAAATATTGGGTCTCCCCAAAATCTTCTGGTATAAGTAGGTGACTCCTTTCTTCTTTCTAGATAGGAAAGGGTTTTAAGCCCATAATCCTTACGATGTAAAGTACTTAAGAGCTTGAGAGGATCCAAAATCCAATACTTGTGTTACATTAAATTATCTCAAAATTCTTTCTAAGATTCTATTCATTGAAAGTACTAGAATCTCATCAAAGCAAAGAAGAATTATTTTAACTGAAAGAACCAATGTGCTCATCAATCATGCTTATGTGAATGACACTGTAGTCTATTGGGTGGCTCTCAACCTAGTCAAGTTGGCACAATCAAATTTAATCATCACAGCTCACCTCTTGTCAATTTGGTTCTTAGACATATTTCCTTAAACCATACTTAACCCCCGCAAAAAAAGAACTTATAATTTTGCCTACTGTCTTGCATTTAACTGAAAATGCACTAATCCCTTCCCTAAAGTCTTAACAATTCCAACATTTTTCAAAAGCCTAACTCCAAGTCTCTTCAGAGACTGAAGAGAGACTCTGAGCTATGAACTTCTGTAAAAATATAAATAAAATTACATAATCCCAATGTACAGTGGTACCAGTTAAATAGTTCCACTCCAAAGGAGAGGAATTGGAGGAGAGAAAAGAACTGGGCCAAAACAAGACTAAAATCCAGCAAGGCAAGCAGTAAGTCCTATAGCTTTGTATCTGTCACCTAGGGCACAATATAATAAAATGTGAATTCCAAAAGGAGTAGACAGCCACACCAGTATGATCTTGCTTGTTGTTTCACATGTTCTCCCTCAGGCTGGCTCAATTCATAAGTGAAATTTACCCTGCAAAAAACATTTCATGCTTACAGTGACTTTACTTCCTGGGGTCTGCACTGCACCTTTAATTTTTTCACTCCCCTCTCAGGCACTGCTCACCTGACCTCCCAAACATTCCTTTGAAATAAAGGTAGAGCCCTCCCTGACTACACAACTTATACATACTTTATGCCAGCAAAACCAGCATCATGGGGCAAGGAATATAGCTCTGTGGTATAAGAACCTGCCTGGAAATATCAAGGTCCTGAGTGAGATTCCCAGTACACACAAAAAGAAACCAAAATAAAAAATCTGAATAGCTTCATGTACATGAACCTAAGGTCTGCTGCCAGCTCAAGCAGTAGCCAGGCCCAGTGGACTATGACTACAGTGGCTTCTGAGTGCTTGGATAGATGAGCCCATGCAATGAATCCCAGGGAAGAAATTCTCTAGGAAGTCCTTCTTGAGCAGTCTATCCCAGGGACTCTTGTGAGATGAAAGGTTTATGCTTGAGGCATCGCTGAGCCTGCTATAGGTGGGATATTATTGATTTCTGAGATGCTTTTAAGTCATCTTTTTTCTTGATGCTGTAGCAAGTGATTGGTTTCTTTTCAATGGTGCTAATCTCTTCAGTAACCACATCTCTTTTAGCTCAACTTTACATGTGGTTTTTTGGGGGTCAAAATTTAATTTTTTCAAATGTTTTCCCCTGATTTTTGTCCCCAGTTCTACTATGAAACTGGCTATAATTGCATTCCGTACCCATGCCATAGCCTGACATTAGAGCTACTCTGAAATTTCATATTCCAGATCAAGTAATCCAATGCCCTTAATCCATCTTCCAAAGAGCCTACGCACATGCATAAAATGCAGACAAATTTTCTATCAAGGAAAACAGGTTTAATTTGGCTCACATTGTAAAGGGATTCAATCCATGGGTAGCAGACTCTATGGGCAAAACATCATGGTAAAAGAGCCTCGTAGGGCAAAACGTCTTAGTTCATGACTGCCAAGAAGCAGGGCAGTGGGGGAACGGTGCCAGAGGGAAAGGGGGCGAGGGGCCAGATGTGGTACTCAGCATCATGCCTCTGTGACTTATCTAGACACACTTAGAAGTGTGCTCCACCAATCCTGGGCAACACCCAAGCAAATTGATACAATCAAGCTAAACCACCATAGTAATACTTATGAACTTTGAAAATCCTTATATGCTTTTATAGTTAGCTATATATCTTATTTAATAATTAGACAAAAATCACTGGACCTACAAGCAGAGAAAAGGCCATAATTTAAAATCTGACCTGTTACTAACAAATGATGAAACTTTAATTCTTTACCCATAAATTGACAGACTTGATTTTAACATTCTATTCATTATATATTATATATCATACATATTATATATCATATCTTATGCAAGTGCATATGAAGAGATCCCAGCTGACGTTCATAGGAAAATCTTGAAGTCTTCTAGTGATACAGACCAGAAGCAACTGCCAAATTTATAGATGTGACTCAAGTTCATGGCATTGTAGAAGAATATCGGAGCAACTTAAATAAACTGTTAATAGCTTCTCTTGGTTAAATCCTGTTAGGGGTCTTTTATTCTACCAACTTTTTTATTCTGTTACCAGGACTTCAAGGCAAAGCTTATACTTCCTAGTACTCCTAGATTTCCTAATTACGGAGTAATGGGGCATGATTTTACAGCGATGAGGAACTAAGAAGGAGCTGAAGCTTCCCTGGAGAAGCATCTTTGTGGTGCTGTGGCCATTGTGGGGAAGATTACCTGAATAAGGGAAGAAGAATCAGAGAAGTACCCATACTTGGAGGCCTGTTTATAGGATTAGAGTGTCTCTTTCTGTGGTTCTAACTCTTTAGGAAATCCCATAGCTCTTCTTCATTTCTTCTTCTTTCTTTCCAACTTGACCTTACTCCAAAACATTCATTTTGCAAATGGGGGTAGGATATTTGGGATAGTGCAACAACTGCAAGCTAAAAGCATGGTGGTAGTGGTGGAGGTATGAGACAAGAAGGAATGGGACAGCACTGAAATATGCTAAATTCTAATGTGCTACACCCTGTTTGAGAGACTCTCCCACACCATGTGACCTTACTCTTTTAAAATCACTTCTTTTCTAAATATTAAAATTTATAATACAGAAAGTAATAAGGCATTCCTCTACTTACCACCCAAATTCAACACACATTAATGTCAAGGCTGATAATTGGTGATGCAATAATGGTCTTTGTTAAAATAAAAAAAAAACTCTTACAGAATCTATTGAAATACTCTTCTTCCTACATCCAATTATGTTTTCTTTTTTCCCTTCTCACAGTTTACCTAAAGAACAGAAGAGGTGCCCATCTCTCAGGAGACAGGATGGGATCTGACTGAGGGGTCAAATGTGGTCAGTTGGTAGACTGCAGGGCAGATATGACCATGCCAAGGTCATGGCATGCAGTAATTAGGGAAATAGAATCCCGGAAGCATCCGCAAAAGTTCCCTGGAAAAATAAGGGACAACAATTATGTATTTGTCTCATCCAAACTGCACCAATGTCTAGATTATGGTTATACCAGAAGAGTAATTTCATTTTTTCCCACTTTTTCTTCAAGAGCTCACAGATTTTGAAAATTAAATTTATATCACAGATTCAGTCATAGTCCTAACAAGAAACAGCACATTGAAAGCAACATCATTTGAAGAGGGTTTGTTTACAACAGTATTGTTTGCAAAGAACCACAAGAGATACAGAAGAACAGAAGAACAGATACAGAAGAGATACAGAAGATACAGAAGAAGAAGAGGTAAAGAAGAACCACAAGAGATAGCAGAGCAATTCAGAGCTAATAGCAGCTAGGTAATTAACCTCCAGGCCCAAAGAGCAGTTTCTAAACTCAAAAGGAGAGAGTTGTACAGAGTAAAGTGTTACAGAACACAGCCAGCCAGAGGCAACTCTTGGGCTGGATGCCAGAGAGTAAGTTCCTACATCACTTTCCTAACTTTATGTAGTTCCCTGCTGTGGTTTCTCCATAAAATCAGAGGACACCAGAACTCATTTGCAGAAATCTACACAGGTTAGCCATACAGGTATGCAAAGATAGTGTTTTAACTTCATTACAAAATTTTACTACATGATATTTTACCTTTCTATTCTTGATACCTTGCAAGTTACAACTTTTTAAAAATTCAACATTACTTAAAATCTCTAAGTTTTCAAATGTGTAATTTTAGAGTCATCTTTTAAAAATTGTTTCATTAATACAGGTTTGCAGCACATAATGATTACATTCATCATGAGACGTTTATACATGTATATTACACATCTTAATTCTTTTTTTTCCTTTTCCCCTTCTTCTGCCCTCCTTCCATCCCATAGCTACCTGTTCTGCAAAATTTGTTTTTTATTATCTATATTTAATTTTGATCTTTAATTTATGTATATTTTGGGTTTCTCAAGTAAGAGAAACTATGTGATATTTAAACTAGCATGTATAATTTACTGTAGCTAATATTAATTTTCTAGCATTGTCTGAAAACACAGTCTCCATCACATAAGTTTTTGTTATTTGTGGAGTCTTTTGTGATTCAGTATATGGTCAGTTCAAAATACTGACCATCATGGGTAAGACTGTGCAGTTTGTAACTATTGATTATAAAGTTCAATATTTGTTCGTCATTTATCTTGTTAATTTTGCTGTTCAAATCTTGTATATTTTGATTTTTTATTTTTATAAAATTAAAATTTTATTTGCTTGCTCTCTGTGATTTTTTGCCAACATTTATCATTAAGTTTAGTTACCACAGCACAAAAAAGTGTTTTTACATATATCTTGAAAGTATAATGATTTCATTTTGTTTGTAAGTTTTTCCTGGAATTTTAATTCTCCTTATGTTAGCATGATTAAACAAGCTTTATTTTTTATATCTTCTTATATATACAAAGTCCTCCAAAAAATGTGTAAACATTTCATTAGTGTGCTGTACTAATAAATGTCTGGAAGCTAATGTCCACCACTTTGAGTACCTCTTATAATTGCAAAGGTCAAAAGTAACTTATATTAATCTCATGATTAATTAATTAGTCTCAATAAATTTAGTATTAAAATATTTATAAAAGCTTTTCTTTTCTGGTGTATATATTATTATTGGTAGACTCGTTTTTATTTTAGCTTTTAAATATTTTGTGCACTTATGTCTTAGAGATCTCAGAAACAGCATACAGCTAGATTTTATATTGTATTTTTGTCACTGACAAAATTTATTGTCAATTTAAGTGACTTTTACAATTATTACTAATATTCTGTATTTTTGTTTCCCTGTAACTATAATTTTTTGTTTTGTTCTTCTGTCCATTGAATTGACGGAACTTTTCTCTTTCTTTTTACATCTTAAAATACTTACTTTGTGATTATTTTTACATATTTTATTATCACAAGTTTTAATTCCCCCACTTGATTCTGCAGACTCTCATAACTGATCATTTTCCCAAATGATTTTTGGTTTTTAATTAAATTTTGTCTTTCATGGCACTTATTTATTTATTTAAGGGAACTTCATTCACTCTTGGCTGTATCCTTAGAGAAAAATTTTATTTTCTTCTTTTGTAGGATCTAGGATATCCACAATTTAATTATTTTTTATTCTTTATCTTAGTGATTCTTTAATTATGTTGGTTGTAGAAGTCCAGACAAAATATTTCTGCTAATGTTTTAGGTTGTATTTTTACAGTCTGGTTTTTGTAGAGAGAGAAGTTCTTCTAGGGACCCTTTTTTATGCTGAAGTCCCAAATGTAACTCTTGAACTTATGTCAGACCAAGACCATATCTCCCTTTCTAATGTGGACTTTATAACTAATACCTAGCAGTTTGATCAACATTCTCATCTAATGCTCTTTAGGTATCTTTAGCATTAACCAGTCTTCAAACTGCCTTTTCTTTCCTATTTAACATGAGGATTTTATTTTGAACACTGTTAACACTAAAAGCACTTTGGATTGTATTTTATGTTGTGTCTCTGAGCACTGGCAGAGACCTGTGAAGATTCCAGCCCAAGCTACTACAATATTTGCTTTTAATATATTTGACAACTTTTGAGTAAAACATATTTTTAGTCATTATAAAATTTCACGGATCTTCAATAGGCAATATAATTTCTGGAAATACTGAGAAATTGGACATAGTCCATAATCTCAGTGACTTTTGAATAGTCATGATAGTGGCTATGATCTGAATGATCTCAAAATCCATGTGTTGAAAACTAATCCCAAATGCGATGGTTTACAAGGTGATTAGGACATGTGGGAGGTGCCCTCATGCATGGGTTAGTGGCCTCATAAGAGAAGGTCCGGAGACATACCTTGTCTCTTTTCCCATTTGAGGACCCAGAAAATGCTGATGAAGAGCAAGAAAGAGGACCATCAGCAGACACCTAATATACTAGCACCTTGATGTTGGACTTCTCAGCCTGCAGAAGCCTGAGACAAGATTTCTGTTAGTTATAAGATGCCCAATTTATCGTATATTGTTATAGTGGCCTGAGTAGATGAAGACAACATTTATAAGTAAGAATTTCTGAAACAGAGATGAATAAAATGAAAACAAAGCACAGAGCTCTGCAGGATAATTAGAGAGGATTAAATTTCAAAGTATGACTAAGACTTGCTTGATTTCAGACATATATTGAAAATAGAACCAGGATACGTGTAACACTTTCTAATCCTCAAATCTCACTTTTTAAATGTAGAAATGGTAGCAGCAGTGAGTAGTGAGAGAGTGGTCTCAGATAGGATACTGGTTACATGTCAGATTTGGAAGAATGAAAACTGTTTGTCTATCGCTCATGACAGATATCTCAAGGACTAAATGAAAGAGGATCGGAAGCCTGAAATTGGGGTTCTGGACAATTTGAGGTTCTAGAAACTCTAAGAGAAAAGGCCTATCAAAATGAGAATTTGACTCTAGAGTAGAGCTTGATGAAGTTCTGTGTGGCTGGTTGGTGGCAAGTGGGTCGTATCTCTGACAAGATGGCTTTACAAAACCAGAATGTGATGTTGAAAACATCTAGGGAGCAGTCCCATACTTCCTGCTATGCTCTCATGTTGATGTGCAGAGAGACATTTTAGACAGCACACGTTAATCTCCTGCCCAGCTGGCAGCCTTTGAAGTTTTCATTAAATTTTATGTTAAATAAAGTTGACTTTTCCCCTCTTTAAATGTCAATTTCTTTCTGTGTCTATTGTGTGTGTTTCATTTGATCTGGAACAAGCTTTTTTAAAAAAAGTATGAATTGCTTTACTTGATATTAATTTGAAATGAAAAATAGAAAGGAAGGAGGAGGGAGAATTGCTACACTGGTGATGTTTTGTAGCTAAATGGGTTCATTGGGTAGTATTCTCTTCATCAGACAAGTCTAAGGGCTGCTATTAACCCACTTGCCCCATCTTTTAAGAAATTGATGCATGTGTAAAAATAGATTGCCTCAGGCACTTGTGACTTCTGTGTCCTGATCAATTTGGCCCAATAATCAACTTCATTTGATTGTCAGGTTTCAAAACATTGTCCAGTGATGCTACATTTGCTAAGGTTCTTTATGTACTCCAGATAGTACTTTTGTATGTAAGTCTTACCAGCTAATAATTTTCTTGCTTGTTGTCAGCTAGAGCTGATAGGAATCTAGATGAAAGCAAAGGAGTTTTTCAGAAGCATGAGTGCAATACTAAAAAGAGAAATGGAAGACTTTTTTGTAACCCCTATGATCTGTATATGTTGAATTCACATCTTCAGACAAAATCTCTCTCCTATATTCTATATATCTTTACACACAAAATTTTGGACCACTTATTGAGCACCCATCTGCTGTTTGCATATTGCCTCCAAGTCAATATGTTCAAATTGATTTTTTATCTTCTTAGCTCTTTTTGTCTCACTATCTGCCTTTCTTTCCATATTCCTCACAATGATAAATGGTGTCATTTAGCCAATTGCCAAAGTTTGACAGTGGGGGGTCACATTTTGACCTCTGTGTTATTTTTTCTAAAGTCCACATATAGTACTATAGTACACAGTACTATAATTTATTACCATTTTTAAAATCTCATTTAATGGTAACAGGAGTGCTCTATGGAACCTATTTTTTTCTGTTTCACAGATTACTGAGGTTCAGAGAGGTTAAACTACGAGCTCATGGTCATATCAGACTTAAGTGGCAAGATCGTAAGGCACGATTTTTAGTTTCCTGAACTTACTTCTGTGCCTACCCGGAGCTTTTCTTTTTCACCTTACTGTCTGACTAACCCTGACTAACAATGGACTTGCCCCATGACCTTCAGGTTTCTAAGCCGAGTAGGGGCGCTTTTCCCATCCCACAGCTTCTGTACTTCTTTCCTTTCTGCTGTGCTCCTCACACTGCGTTACAGATCTGTTTACTCACCTACATCCACCATCGTGGGCCTTGTGAGGGCAAAGTCTGAGCTTCCCTCATTGCCATCAAGACTTTAGCAGGTAGCAGATGTGAAATGTTGATTTAGTGAATAGATGAATAAACAAGAGAATAAGAAAAAATCCATAGATGTATAAATAATACAGCCAATATGTCAAACAGAATTACATGCAGTACCATCTGATCCAGCAATCCTACTTCTGGCTGTATACCCAAAGGTATTGAAATCAGTATGCTATAGAGATATCTGCATCCCATCTTCTTTGAAGCATTATTTATAGTAACAAAGATACCTTAGCAACTTACTGTCCATCATTAGCTGGGTAGATAAAGAAAATATGGTGTTATGCACAGTGGCATACGATTCAATATCAACAAAGGGGAAAATCTTGTTGCTATTAACAACATGTTCAATCCTGAGGGACATTATACCAAGTGAAATATCCAGGTAAAGAAAGAAATATGATCTCACTTACACATGGAATCTAAAAGTGGCGAAGTCATAAAGTGGAGGGTAAGATGGTGGTTAGCAGAAACTGGGGGAGAAGGATGGATGGGGTAATGGAAAACAAGGATCAAAAGTATAAAGGGTCAATTTGACCAGATAAATAAGCTTTAGTGATTTTTTACAAAGAATAGTGACTGTATTATTATAGCATTGCATCACATATTTCAAAATTGGTGAAAGTAGATTTTAAATATTTTAACACAAGTGAAATTGTAGATATGTGAAATTATTGATTTGTTGATTAACTTGACTGACTCATTCCATTATAAATCACATTATTCTATTATAAACCTTCAGAGTACCCCCCACAAGTATATGCAATCATAATTTGTCAGTTAAAAGTAAAGTTAAAAAGTAAAAATAAGAGTAAGAAGATCTTTTTTTAAAAAAGAAAGTCTATGAATTCTGTTGCTTCTAACTTTTGGCTGAGACTTGGTACTTTATAATTTACTTTTTCTGGAACTCTTCTTAATCCATAGAGCTGCTTCTTCTTAGTTTCTTTCATGTATTCAACTCGGTGCCAGGTTCTAAAGCCTGCTCACTTACAGAAAGCAAATCCAAGTATTTACCATGTTTATTTAACAAAGCAGAATGTTTAGCTTTTTTGTGTTCTATCATGTAATCTTGGAAGGGATGAGGCTTTCTTGTTTATTCTTTATCCTGTGGTGCCATCTCATTGGATTATGGAGTGTTAATGTTCAAATGCAACTTGGAGACCATTTGTTTAAATCCAGTAGGGGAAAGGCAGTCCTAGAAAGATAAGAGATTTTATCCAAGGTCTTTCTGCCTGCAAACAGTAGTGGGTCTCTGTACTATTTACTCTCTGTCTCTCTATCACTCTGCCTTTTTGGGAGGTCAGATTTTTCTCCATTTGGGAAAGTGGCCATGACCCAGATAATCTGGGATCTATACACCTGCACTGGACACTCAAAAGGACCTCAGCTCTGTGCCTCATTTCTTGAGGATCATCTAAATATCTGATGTGAGGATGAGGAATCCCTCCTCTTCCCATGATGTGATGTTGTAACCTCAGAGCAGCCAGCAGTGACTAGTCACTGACAAGGAAAACGCTGAAGAGAGCAGCCGGTTCTGTCTCCATCCGAGGATTTGTAGCTCAGCCATGACATCTGGGGAAAATATTTGCAGGGTCCAGATCTGCACTGAGTGAGGCCATGTACTAACATCTGGAGTCTAGACTGAGTGGCTCAGTTGGGCCTGTAGCCTTTTCTCCCCTTGCCACTTTTTCGCTTTGCCAACTTTTTTTTTTTTCAATTTGCGTCTGTCTTCTGACTTTTAAAATTTGCTCTTTAATATTTTTTCTCCCTCCTTTTTTTGGGGTCAAATCACTTGTGGCTTACATTTTTCAAGACTCCCCTGACAATGTCTTAGGAAAAAACTTTCCGAACAAGGAGGAGCTTGGAGAGAGGACTAAAGTCATAGTGGACAGTGTCCTAGCAAGGTTGTAGTAAAAGAACCTTTAATAGCCAGCTACTTGACCTTACAAATTTTATTGCCAGGACTTAACATTTTTTATTTTTACAGTAAGAATGAACACATCTGTAGTACTACATCTTTTGGGAATTTTTGTAACAAACTCTGTTCTTCAAATAAAATCTTACATGGAACATAATTTAGAAAAAATATTGACGAAGGCCTTTTCTCATTTACATGGGTCAATGTGGTATAACTTTTCCACTTTTAGGCATCCCTGATGATGCTGGAAGCAACAGAGTCTGTGGAGTACATAGTTGGGAAATCCCTGGCCTCCAAGATCTTCACAGTCTCTTCTGTTTATTAGTGTGGGAAAAACAATAATGACCACCACCAGTCTTTTTGCAGTGTTACATTTTCAGTCACTTGTGACTAGTTATTGCATGTAAGTGGTTTTGATCAATGTCAGCAAGAATGATTTGTGACTTTAGAGATGATAGAGTGAAATCTGTATGATTATTGGTGACTTCCTCTCTTGCTGCGATGACAAAGATGTTGTCTGTTATACAGGGTACAGCTATGAGATTAGGGACCCTTTCAACCTGAGTCCTTGAATGACTATCTGAAGCAGAGAATTTGGTGGTGCCACAATGGTTGTAAAGTATGACTGAAAAATAACCCTTTATTATGCTAACCTATTGAAATTTGGTACTAATGGGATTGCTAGAATAAAACTAACCTGTGTGGATGAAAGTGTCAGATGAGAAGAAAAAATTAAGAGGATAAGATCAAACTCTCTTGCAGTGTTAGGTCTCACTCAACCATTTGCACATTGTAGAAACTTGGAATAACCACAAGTTACTTAAACCATTAGACAAAACACATTGTTTGTGAACTGGTTTATTGAATTCATTCGTTAGAAAGATGATACTACTCATGTTATTCTCCTGTTATTCAAGAGAACACTTTCCATATTATTAATCGAACTCTTCAGTATGATAGATTTCTCAAAAGTGTCACCATTATCTATTTCTTTTTTTCTGGTTATATTAGGTGAGGGGGAATAACATGTAATACTGTGCTTTTTAAGAACATTAAAAGAATTTTATGAGATATTACAACATCATGATTATTGAAAATATGAGTTACACACACATTTATTTAAAGGTGAAGAGGTTACCAGGACAAAGTAGTGTGAAGTGTTGCTGCTTATTAGCTGTAGAAAAAACAGTAATTTGTATTTTATTCTTTTTACTCCTGGATCTTTTCCAAATTGTCTACAAATAGGCATGCTTTACTTTTATAATCATAAAGACATGTATTCTAATTTTTATGTTATAAAGTCAACTCCAAGTCTTTTATTCTTTTTTATTTTCCTAAAATATTTCATGGATTTTCTTTTACTATTCAGTGAATTTTATTGAAAAAGTTTCTATTTCTAATAACAAAACTAAATGTTTATTTTGCAATAGAACTATAGTATATCTTCTTTTATATCCTATGCCTTACTGTTTCTTAAAGCCCTAATATGCAATGAAATATGGTGTTCTTTTCATTTCATGTCACTACTTTAAAAAAAAACAAGCTGTGTACACTTCTGGAAAGCAAATAAAATCAGGCAACTGGTCAACCTTGCTTTTTACACTAATGAACATGTGGAGGAAATACCATCCCTCTGAATTCTAGCTGGTATTATGAATTTCCTGGGCTTTTTTTTTAGTAAGTAAATCTATAAATTGCAAAGCAATAGTGCCTAAACAATGAAAACACATCTCTCTCTACCCAGATATTAAAACATGATTAAATATAATATTCTAAGTGAAGATGCTATCTACCTATAAACTGGTCTGAAGAAGGATTTTTCAAAAAGAGGAGCAAAAACTTAACTATGGAAATTTTAGCAAGATTATAAACATTCTTATGTCTTCAAAATATGAGAGTATGCAAAATTTTTAAACATGACCCATTATACAGAATTTTGTTATGCATAGAAGAAATGACTTATATTTTAATTTCAAATATCTTAGTATCAAAAAAGAACAGCATCTAAGAGCTAAAAGCTTGTCTTTCCACTGGATTCAATACTGAGAAGGAAAGTGCACAGGATTCCTTCTTTATTCTCTTCTTAACCACCTACAAATGTACCTCTGGGTCTGAAGCATGCAGAGGTTTCCCTAAACTTCCTCAACACTTCACTTTTTTATCGTGTTGTCTAGCACACCCTGGGTCATTGTCCTCTCCTTTTTTGGAATTAGCAGTTGTGGAATTTGTTAAAAATTTCATACTGTGCCTTTGAGATGAATTCTATTAAGTGAACACGCATGGAGATGATTAACCTTTCATTTGATATTAATAGAAAAAAGTAGAATTTCAGTAGCACTAACCTACTTTATAGGCTATTACTTCCATTGTCCCCAACCATCTCTCCCCACATGTGACCATCTGGTTCACTGAATTCAGCTGTTCATTTGTGTCATTTGCATGACTACAGGTCCAAAGAGCATAATAATAGACAAAGGAAACCATGCACATGTTGGAAGGAGAAAGCTGAGTTATGACCTCAGGAGTTCTCACTTTAGCTAATTTCACAAAATGCATAGTGTATCACTGCTGTGCAATGTATTTGTTAACTGATGTCTTGTCCTCAGAAACAAAGTGTGGGTACAAGTGGTATTTAGGAGAAGAAATTTATTTATGGTGTTATATGTTCGAATGCCACATATGGGATTTAATAAACAAGGACACAACATCTTCTGCCTTTACTGCACACCTACTCTGAACATGGGTAAGGAAACCTACGCAATCTGTGCTTGATACTGAGTAGAAGACACATAATCCTACCTTCTGGAAACTGGGGACTTCTCCATCTTGTGATTCTATACCTAAGGAAGAAGTCTGGGATTCCAGCTCAGTAATTTTTGTTTTAACAAACTCCAGAGAAGATTTTGATGCACGCTTGGGCTTGAGAATGACTGTTAGCATCTTACAACCATTCATTCCTGGTAATGCTTTCTGCATCTTAGAAGCAGCTATGTTTTGTTTTTGTTTCATCCTGCCATGTCTTCTGCTTTTCTTCCTGGGAAACTGGAATTACTTATGATAAATTTATTTATGTCTTGAGTATCACTTCTTTCTGATCTGTTAATCTGTTTGTGTGTTTGTTTTGTGCCACTAGGAACAAAACATAGGGCACTGCATATGCCAGACAAATGCTCTACCATTGAGCTAAACTTTCAGCCTTTATCTCTTTAAAGGAAAACATCTCTTTCATTGTGTCATCTTACTTCTCTCCCAGAGACAACCAAAGCCACTTGGATGCAGCCCCTTTGTTCCACCTTGTTCTTCCACTCTACATCTCACAAGCTTCTCCTTACAATGCAGTTTTCACTCTGATGAGATATTTTCTTAGTTTCTGTATCATGTATTACATAAAATTTTCCTTTGTGCTTTTGCTTACACTAGTATTCCAGTTTTAAGTCATTCCTCTAAACTCACCTTTTGTTTTTTAAACCCTAATCACCTTCCAAACTACACTTATCTAGCAATAGTTTACCACCACCTCCACATAGCATTATCTCCTTCTTATAGCCCATTGCCTTCCTCTGGCAACTACTCACATAATATCATATTCATAGTATAGAATTTTTTCACTCAATAGCTTCCAAGGAACAAACTTAAGTGTTTAAAAACTGTATTGACTTTGAATTATAATTCTAAAATTTTGCAATATGGATGAAAGGTTTATCTTTAGGTGTGCTATTATTCAGGTGATTGACATGCTATTATTTATTTCTTGCTCATGATTCACTGTCCTAAATGGAGATTTTATAGTGTTTTTGGAGAAAGACAACCACACCATTAGAATTCATTCTTCTGTAGAGGCAGGGGAGCTATGATGGCCAGTGCCAAATGAATAGCTCTAAGGACAGACTTATTAGATCAGGACAAAGACAGCACTGTATTTCAGGTTGTATTAGAAAATTGCAAAACCCCAGAAACACAAATATACCATTCTCATGTTTTGTCAATGATATAAAAAACCAAAGAAATACAATTCAGTGCTCTCTGCTTACCTTTGCTACTGCAGAAGGAAAGTATCATGATAAAATCATGTCATATATCTAAATAAAATGATGTAAGAAGCCTTGACTGTACGTTTCAGATAATGTACCTACTTGCTATGCTATGGTCAAGTTACTTTGCACTATGATTTTCAAAGAATTCATCTATAAAACAAAGATCATAATGCTTTTCTTTTGGGATTGTTGTAGAAATTCAATGAAATGATGCTAGTTTTAGATCAGAGATTGCAAAATTAAACTCTGGGTCTTGTTTGAAGGTGTAAAGTGTGGGGTATTTATCAATCCAGAACATATTAAAGCATTATCCTATATTTTATATCCTTCACCTACCAGTGAATATTCATACCTCCAGGAAGAATGAAGACAAGAATATGAAATGCTTGAGCAATATGAGAACAACAGACATTTTTCCTGGTTATCTGTGGATTCAAAAATGGCAAAGTTTTGTACTCAGTTCAACAGCATGTGTGGAAATGGCAAAGTCTGTTTACTTTTAGAAGATATCATTGCACAGTACCTACACTCCTGAGTTACTGCCATGTGCTAGGTGACATGTTGGACACATTGATGTAAGTCTTTTACTTCATTCTGATTACCTTTCCATGATATAAATAGCCCAAAGAGGAGGAAATAGAGATGTTAAATAGATATCTCGATGACCAAAAAGGTTTTTTTCTACATCAAATTTGATGTTCTTTTTTTCTCTAAGATACTGTTTTGAAGTTGGCACAACCTAGTAGAAGGTGCCATTCTCAGAAGCAGGCAGACTCACACAAATTATAAAGAAAATGTTACCCAGCAGGAACTACATTTCTAGAGCCCTTAGATTTCTATTTTATTGGGGTTAATTATACAAAGACATATGAGCATTAAGAATATTGAGGGCTGGAAAGTAATCAAAAAATATATCCATAGCTAGGAAACAGTTTCTTTAAGCTAAATTAGAAGGGAATGAACATTTCATTACTTGAAAGCTTTATGAAATGTTCATGCTCTTCTGATTTGGCTTCAAGAACCACTGACATAGATTTATCTGCCACAAAGAGTCCTGGGTCTGTTGCTCCCCACCACTACATTAGGTATGGAGTGGCCTAGCGACACAGAGGACATCAGTCCTTCTTAGTCAATTGTCAGGGAAGCACAGGAGAACCTTTGGTTAAGAAATGTCTGATGTATACAATCTGAGCTCTGTATCAGTTCTATATACTAATAAAGACAAAACTTTGCTAATCTAACTTTGAAATCCCAGTGAATTCACACACACAAAAAGTGAATTTCGCCTACATATTATAAGCCGGTCACATATCTGTTTTAAGAAAGCTGGGACACTCTTTTCCGCATAGTCATTTGGGAATCCAGCTCCAGCTTGAAGCTTGCCATCTTGAAGAAACTCAGATTCTTCAGTTGTATTCTTTACTTTTGGCAAAGTGAAAGGAAATCAAGTATGAGTGGAGAATATCTCAGGATATTTCTAGAGGTCAGGACTGAAAGGGGAGTAATTCTCTCCCACATTCCACTGGCCAGAATTCAGACACATGACTTCATCTATCTGCAATGGAACTTATAAATATAGTTATATAAACAGGAATAAAAGAAGACAGGGTTTGGAGAGAACCCGCATTGTGTACCTATTTGGGACCAGAAGTAAGAATGGCTTCTCCACCATTTATATCTCTTGCCAAATGGAAGAGGACTGCTTAACCAAACTATGGAAGTCCCTATTTGGTTATTTTATATGCCAACTGAAATTTGATAAATGTAAATTTGACTTTATTTTTTGCATTTTGTACACATTCACAAAATATATTAGCTATTAACTTTTTTGGCACTGGGGATTAAACCAAAAACCTTCTCAATGTGCTACATCCTAGTCCCTTTTTCATTTTTAATCTGGAGACTGGATCTCACTAAGTGATTAAGTTTCCCAAGTTGGGTTTGAACTTGCAATCCTTTTGCCTCAGGAGAGGTTAATGTACTGGTCAAAATATTTTAAAAAGGATGATTTTATGAATGCCTTTTGATAAGTTTTTGCATTTGTATTGGCTTAGAAATTTAAAATCATTAATGAGATTATTATTTGTAACATACTTGGAATAGACTTCTTATTAAATAATGTAATAGCTAACATTACAAAAAAGAAAGAATCAAAAAAAATCCCTATATCGGTGATTATTTTTTCCCCAAAGCATTGTTTTACATAGCAACAGAAAGGATTGCTACAGAGTTAGACTTATAAAACTCCTTTTAGCAAAACCCTCTGTCTTCCACTCACTCAAAATTAATAATGGTAAATACTAAATAATTATAGCTCGATATCTTGGCAATATTTTTTTGTAATTTTCCCATATTCCTCTATGTTGTCTATTATAAGGCACTAAAATTGCCCAAGCATGGTTTTAGCACTATGAAAAATTTTGTGTACATGGAGGTCTATAGATCAGGGCAGAGCCAGAAAAACAAAAACCAATTCAGACTCCTACACCAGAGAATTGGTTACACAGGTGATGGAGGAGTTGAGAAAACAAATAAGAGACTGTAATATAACCTAAGAAATTCCAGTAGCAGAACGCCACCGTACTCCTACACTCTACTCAGAGGGAAAAAGTGAGGCTGTGAGCCTGTGTTCTTGATCTCAGTACACAGGCTCACATGTAGAAAATTGTAAACAGAATATGAATTCAGCCAGACGTTGTGGCATATACCTATAATCCCAGTACTTAAGAGGCTGAGGCAGATGAATTTCTGTGAGTTTGAGGCCAGCCTGGGCAACAGAGTGAGTTCAAGGCCACCTGGCTTGCATAGTGAAACTCTATCTCAAAAGACATTAAAAAGGAGAGAGAGAGAGAGAGAGAGAGAGAGAGAGAGAGAGAGAATATGTATTCAGAGGAGCTAAGATACAGAGAGCAGAAAGGAGCTGGCCTTGTAGAGTGTACGGGACCCCACAGAGTGTGTGAGGCAGAGGGGGAGAAAGGACTTGACTTCTGTTCTCTTCTCACTCTCACTCTAACTACATGCTCCTGCCTATGTCTATTATTGACCAAACACAGCCAAAGGGTGGCTGATAGATATCCCACTTTTTCCCTGATGATACAAACGAAGGCAAGGGAGTGAAGAGGAAGGCATAAAGATAAGGAAGCCAGGATTGGTAAATGTGACAAAAGCCCCACAGGAGAGTGTGGTTCACGCTTTACCGTCTCCTCTGGGCGACCTTGCTCACTGTGCCTGAGCAGTGTGCTCTCCAGAGTTACCCAGCTCAAAGGATTCCAAACGAATGCTTCAAGCAATTCTTCCAGCAGCAGTGTTAGTGTAAGGAAATTACCAAGGTTCCAAAACCCAACTTTAGACTTGCATCCTTGCTGGAGAAAAAACCCACAAAGTAAAAAGAGTTGGAAAAATGCATTTAGATTTATCACCATGAAAAGCTTCTCCAGAAACTCTGAGAGATGCACATGGGAAAGAGATTGTGTTCCTTGAGAATCAGGGTGGGAAATACTTTAAATGTCAAACTAACAGGACAAGACGATACATCCTAGGAGTTTTATTCTCCAGTTGACAAGTGAGGATGACACAATAAGTCCTCATACTTCCTGTATGTCTCTCAAAATCTATAAACTCTCCTTGGAGTTTACTTCATAACAATGCAAGTGTCCTCCAGAAATAAATAATAGGAGACAAGGAGCTCTCTGGAAGATCACAGACACAAAACAAAAGTCGCAGAAATAAAAACAGCTGGGCACAGGGAGAACATGAAGGCAATGTGAAAATGACACATTGTCAACCCAGTATGCTAAACCTTATTAAAGAAACAACTAGAAACGTAAAGCATTTTACTGGTTCATAAGAATAGTTAAGGTTCTCAACAACTTCAGTGGGTGTCACAAGAATTTTCTAAGGATGGTATCTAATGTACGCTTTGTGAAAGGCTAATTTTTGTTTTCTTTGGTTTTGCTTTGTCTTAGAACCATGCCTAAGTGAAAGAACCTGAGCTATGTGACCAAAACAACCTAAAATTAAAATTTTGATTTAAATGTATGGTCTTGGAAGAAGGCATGTTACCTCTATAACATTTGGATATTCTTTCTTTTATTTTAAAAATCAAAACAGAAAAAAAAAGATAGAAATGACACAGAATTTTTAAAAAGTAGGAAATTAACACTAGTTAATATATTGCATGTTGTTATCCTAGGAGTAGTCGTTCAGGTTACAAGATCTAGGCACAAAAATAATCAAATAATGACAGCACATACTGTTCTTTTTGATGAACTAACAGAGATTGTTAATATAGTTATCCATCTTGCATACATATACATACATACATTTATATATGTTTACCAACATAATCTTTTCCTTTCTTCCTTTTCTCCTTTCTTCATCTCAATTTTTCTTTCCCTTTGAGCACTTTTTTTGCTTTCATTATTATAGTATCTATTGTACACTTTGAATCTTATTACCCTTTCAGTCTTTTATTTTTATTGTTTTTTTTTTAAACAACCCAAATAGCCATCCACTGCAGAATGGATAAAAAAAATGTGGTATTGTCATACAATGGAATATTACTCAGCTATATAAAAGGATAATCTTTGAGGCTTTCATAGGTAAATGGAGGCTACTTGAGACCATACTCATAAGTGAAATAAATCAAACTCACATTTATAAATATATTATTGTCTCCCTACTATAAAAAAGGATATAAGTAATAAAAATAATAAAACATTCAGATATTCTTACATAAAAAGGAATACTACTCTCCTATGATTTGTTATAAGAATTAGCAATAATGCTTATAATAGACTCAACACAAAAATTAGGCATTACCTAATTCTTTCTTAAATTATTATCTTATTCTTTTGAGCATTTTTAATCACATAAATTTACAAGCTAGTGCCCTTTAATATTATAATTCCTTTCTTATCAATAAAGGTAATATAATGTCTTGGATTGCACCTTAAAAATGAAAACACCCTTGGGAGGAGTTACTCTTAAACTAATATCTGTTAATATTGTGGTTATTTTTAACACCTCTGCAAACTGCAGTTGACAGCCACCTAAGAGCAAAATTAGGATGGGTAGCAGGAAGAAAGAAGGAGTAGAAGACATTTTATTTCACGTAAAAATTAAAGTGTTTATCAAAACACATGTTGGAATCTGGGAGTCTGTTTATCAGGCAAACCAACTGAGTGATACAGTATGAAATTCCACTTTAAGAGTCATTGCTTCAAAGAAAAGATGCTAGGCAGAAGAAATTTGGAGTGGTTAGTGGCAATCCCACATAGACTGTGATTCCTTTGTGCAATTTTGCTAAACTTCTTATTGCTAACCGATTTCACTGCCATATAAACAGGAATACACTAAAAGTAATCCAGAGATTACATCCCTTGATGTCTCTAAAGGAAGTCTTTCAGATGTCAGGCCCTAGGGTGGGATGGCAGTAGAGTGATCTTGATAACAGTAATTTCATATTTAGAATTACAGTTTTGGCAGGATTAAAAAAACCAGTAATATCTGCAAAAATACAGCAAATGCATTAGTGCAGGTAGAGGTGTAGGAGCCCAGATTTCTAAAGCATGGGCACTCTCCAGTCTGGGCAGGCTGACAGTCAGTCCGTGGCTTTCCCCTCCCCCTTTATTAGTGTGTGTTTGTGACACACAGTGAACGCATGCATTGTGGAAAACTGGCACATGTACACATTGCATCTTGATCCTTTTCACTTCCCTCTCCTTTCTCTCATTTCTCACTATCTCCCGAAGTATCTTCCTGTTTCCCAGCATGCCTGACTTTTACCTAAGGGGGGAAAAAACGTGTTTCTCCTTTACCCTTTTATCTTAACCTTTCTTGATGCATTATTTTTTGGTTTCTTTCCGAATCATCTTTATTTTATATTCCCCACACCCTCACACCCACTCCTCTCCTTAGTGATTTCCATTAACTTGTGCTAAAATGGGCACTCCTCCACCCTACACTTCCCAGACTAAATGAAACACAGGTTTACCTGAGATTTTGGCATTATTAATATTAATAAAGAAAATCATGAATTTCTTTTATTAATATTCCTACCACTCTTGAGGGATTTAAAAAGTAAATAAAAATGTATGCTAAGAAAGCTAAAAACATCTTTTAAATGGAAAGTTTTATTTTTCTTATTGCTATCTCATATAATCCCCATTTTTTACAGACTTGAAAACTATCTACATTCACTGTTGTATCAGGTTTTTCAGAGCCAACTTGAAGAATTGTCAATAAGTTCATGCCCAATTCAAAAGGAGTCACCATTGGTAGTTTGTTCTTTCTTAGGGAATATCTGTCTCTCCATGATAGAAATAAACTCAAGTTGCCAAACCACAAAGTAAATACTCAAGTATCCCTCATCGGTCCATGTGTGAAATGTGTTCCTCTTGCTGTTTTGACTTCAAGACCTCCTTGGATCCAGCTGTTCATGAAAAGAAGCGCAGTCTTTCATCCATTAGCCTCAATGCCTCTGCTTACTGTGCACCTGGGTGATCTATGTTACTGAGAGCAGACCTTCAGCGTCAGCAAGGGCTGAGGTATAAATCCTTGTTTAATCTGATTGCATGGAAAGCCTCCCTTTTCTTTTGGTTCAGAGGTTCTGCAAAGTGTAAAACTTGAGCTGTGTATCAATTCCGGTTCATGCACTCTAATAATTTTATAGACCATGATCTGATTCACATCTAATTTTCTCTTCCTTGCCCCAACTCTGGGAAAACAGGAAAATTGCTTATTCTGATTTTCAGTAAACATGAAGCAAATCCAGGAAATGAATCCCAAAGTTCTCTTATATTGAATATTTGATATTATTTGTTAAAATCTTTTAATGTAAATATAACTATTCTTTAAAATTTAATAGACTTTGCTTTCTGAAGAGCTTTAGACTTACAAACAAGTTGAAGAGATGGCACAGAAAATTTCTATAAATCCTCTCCTTCCTTGTACCATATTTTATTTTACTAACATATTGTGGTATATTTGTTTTAATTAGTAAGCAAATATTAAAACATTGTCATTAACCAAAGTCTATTGTCTACACTGAGATTCATTCTTTGTGCTGTGCAGTTTTGTGGGTGTTGACAAATGCGTAGTAACTTGTGTTACCTATGAGTGTCACACACAACAGTTTCATCACCCTAAGAATCTACTATACTTCCTGCAAGTATTCCTCTCTGCATCCCATTGCAACTCACCCACCAACTGGTGATCTTTGGACTGTCTCCATAGTTTAGCGTTTTCCAGGTTCTTTTTATGCAATTGAGTTTCCTCTGTGTCTTTTCATGGCCTAATAGCCCAACCTCTCCCTCATGCTTTTTGTTTTTTACTGAAAAGCACTCCATGATCCTGGATGGCCCATGGTTTATTCATCTATTGAAGGCTGTCTTGGCTGCTTCCACTCTTTGGAGACTATTAATAAGATTTCTATATATGTTTATATGGAGGATTTTGTATGAACATGAAGTCTCAACTTAGTTGAGTAAGTGATTGAAAAAGCAGTCACTGGATCATATAGTATTAAGACAATGTTTAATTTCATAAGAAATGGCCAAACACCTTGTGCTATTTTGCATTTCCACCAGCAAGGAAGGAGAGTGGGTGAAGGAGAGTATTTGCTGCTGTGCTCTGTGTCTTTGCTCTCATTTGATGTTGCTATTTTGTGTGTGTGTGTGGGGGGGGATTTTAGTCATTCTAATGAATGGTAGTGGTGCCTTGATCTAATTAGTAGTTCACTGAAGATACGATGTTGAGTGTCTTTCAGTACACATGTTTGTCATGGAGCCTGTACACATATTCTTCATTGAGATGATCATAAGAATCTTTGGCCCATTTTTAACTGAATTATCTGGCTCTTTACTGATGAGTTTTAAGAGTTCTTCATACAATTTAGGTACCAAATTTTTATCAAATACATTTTAAAAATACTATCTCTTAGTTTGTAGGTAGTATTTATAGTCTCTTTAATTTTAATAGTGACCAATATTATTTCTTTCCTTCATGGAATATTTTTTGCTGTATTTAAATGCTTATTAACAAACTCAATGTCATCTAAATTTTTCTGATGTTATAGTTTTATAGTTTAGGTTTAAATCTATCATCTATTTGGAGTAAATTTTTGTAAAAGTCTTAGGGGTAGAGTTCTTGCTTAATGGATGCTCAGTCCCAGCCCTGAAGAAAAATGTATCAGTGCAGCCTCTCAGGAGATCTCTCAAATCCCCATCTCATTTGCCTGAGTTGGGTCATGTACTCATTCTTAAAACAGTTCCGGTGAGCGCGGCTGGGGGGTGCTGATAATGAATTCTAAGAGGCATTGGGCTATAGTCCCGTGTCACCCACTAGCAAGGGGGTTGAAATTACACTTAACAATGTAAGTGTAATTTACTTACAAGGGTTCATACCATCCCTTGCGCTTGGGATGGTCACATTTCCTTATATGAGGCAGCGATGATGGTAAGATATTTATTAGGAAAAAGTCTGTGCTCTGAGTAGATTCAATAGTTTTCATTGCAGTGGTTTCTACAATTCCCAGATCATGACCCCTCTTTTACCTCATCTCCTTCTTATCATAAATGCTGTTCTTATCATAAATGGTACCAGTCCTGCTTCCAAAAATGCTCAAGAAGCCCGCTCTGTGCCTTAGCTACTTTATAGAGGGAGGCATTAAATTTTTTTCTTTGATTTCTTTTAAAAACACTTTTTTGTACACTTTTATTGAATGCAGTGTGATAATTTGATACATGTATATAATATATAAAGACCAAACGGGGTTGTTAACATTTCCATCTCATTAAACTTTTAAAAGTATTTTTGATTAACTCATCATTTATTTTACATAACTATGGGGTACAATGTGATATTTTAATACATGTACAAATGGGTACTGACCAAACCTGAATAATTAATCTTTCTGTCTCTTTATTATCGCTATATATTGAGATGCTTTGAGCTCTTCTCTTCTAGCTACTCATGAAATATGCAACAGCCATCCAGTGTGCTGTGCACTATAGAATGATTCCTTCCACTGCATTTTTCAATTAAATTTTTGAGTCAAACATACCTGATTTTGTACTCTTGCTCTTCTTCACACATGAGCAATTTACCCTCCCAACCCTCAGTTTCCCCCACCACATAAGCAGGAGAAATGTGTACCTCACTAAGAAACACTAATTGATAGGTTGATGGACCTACCACAAATACCCATTGCAGGGAATAATAAGGGATTCCTACTGCCTATGCTACCTCCTTGCTTATACTGCAGATACCATATGGATTCATGTCCCGTGGTGGTTAACTGATTGTTAATTTGAGCAGGGAATGCCCAGATGAACTGAGTCAGCATGGTTCTTGGAGTGAAAGATCCACTGTAAGGATGACTGTTGTCTGAACATTATAAAAGGAGACAAAGGGAAGGACATCCAGCTGATTTTCCCTGGAAAGGCTTTGTTGTGCTGATTTTACTTGGTGAAGCTTTGAGCTCCGACTGTTCTCTTGGGAGAAGCTCCATCTTTTCCTTAGCCTTCAACATCTGGCTTTCTGCTCAGATTCTTTAGCTTCCAGTGCAGCCTTTTGGCCGTAACTTCTAGCACCAACCCTTGGGCTTCCCTTGGTCTTTTGTCGCAGATCCCTCAGTCTTCCACTGCAGACAGCCTGGGCTCTAGGCTTTCAGATGGATCCTTGGATCTTTAGCATGAGGACAGATCTTAACACTCTTCTGCATTTGCTTGTGTGGGAGACCATACAGGCCAGTCTTTTAAATTTCTGTGTGCCACATTAACTCTGACTCAAAGCATGGGCAGTCTTTTGAGGAGCTTTGCCCCAGCCCTGCAAGTTTTTGTAAGCACTGACTAACACACATCTCTATCTTGTTTTTATCTTAGTCAAGAGTCAAACAATAACCAAAGTATGGGCAGGAGAAACATGGCAGCACATTTTTTTCTCCAAAACGTTTATTTTAGATTTTGGAAAAGTGGTCTTTCAAGGTATATCCTGAATACTGGAGATGAATGCGAAGGAAGAGAAATTGGCCTCTATGTCACCTCACACCTGTCACCAAAGTCTGGCGTGCTCTCTCTTACGTTTTCCCATCTGGCCGATTCCTTTATTTATCCAGCATAAATGTGACTTCCAGGGAAGATACTGATCCTTCAGACCAAACTAAGTGTTCTGTCACTGACACACACAATACCCCATTTTCCCCTCTGTGAGCCTCAGCACACTGGTGACACAGGTCTTCTCTCTGTCCTCCTCCCTGGCTGCGATCTGCAGAAGACTCAGATGGCTTTGCCATAGTTGCAGTGCCAGATGTATCCTCAGGACACACACCAGACACCCAGCCAATTTCTTAATTCAGTGAACCAACAACTAGAATTGGGAATGAAGGGTGACACTTCTTAAAATTCAGGAAAATATTCCTATATGTTTAGTGTGTATGCTTTGGAAGAAATGCGAACAATTTAGCAGAAATAAAACATATGTAAAATGGCATAAACCTCCCCTTTTTTGGCCCTGTGAGAATATGAGAGGTCCAGAGAGTTCTATGAAGCATAAAAGGATATCCAGAAAATGTTGTTTTTCAATTGCCACACACATTCTCTTATAAGCTCTATATCACCCTGGTTGGATTAAACCGTATTTCAAAAATGTTAAAAATGGACTGTTAGAAGATATATAAGCAGAAATATAAATTAAAATAAAAGTGGAAGGAAAAGTGACTAGTATAAATTTTATATTTTGAAAAGTTGAGACTTAGGAGAAATTTGTGCTCAGAGAACAAATTCATTGTAAGAAGACAATGGTATAGAATAAATGTTTTGAATTAAAGTTTTCCTGGGTATAGTTATCTATCTTGCATACATATACATACATACATTTATATATGTATACCTACATACATATAATCTTTTCCTTTTTTCCTTTTCCCCTTACCCCGATCAGTTGTTCTTTAACTATACTACTAATCTCTATCAGTTCATCAAAAAGAACAGTCATTGTTTGATTGTTTGTTCATTTTTTGAGCCTAGATCTTGTAACCTGAATGGTTCTAAAATAACAGTATGCAATATATTAACTAGTGTTAATTTCCTACTGTTTTTTTGAAATTCTGTACCATTTCCATCCTTTTTTTCCTGTTTTGATTTTTAAAATAAAAAAAGAAAAAAGTTTTCCTGAGTATAAACTCAGGTTTTCTATTTGATTTGCAGCCATCTATTTAAAATTTATTTCAACAACCTATTTTTGAAGCTTGTAAAAAAATTAATGCATATAATACAATAAAAATATAAACACATGTGTAAGTCTAAAGTGATTTTTTCTCCATAAATTTACACATATATCATGCATGGAACTATAGGGAAATAATATTAGCTTTCAATAATAATATACATCAAAAATAATAAATATCAAGCACCCCACACATAAATAGTAGCACAGCAGTGGATGAATTTTATTGTATAGGATGATAAGCCAGCTTCTCAGCATTTACACATTAGAAAAACAATATGCTGTTTCCTTAGAACAGCACTTTTAATATTAAAGTTGAAACCATCAAGAGTTACAAAAATGCCCAGGTAAAGAGAAATATATTTGGCACTTGTAGACTAAAGAAACAGTTCTTGTCTGCTGCAAATTACATTTATCCTACATCCTACTGGCAGCTTTGGCAAGAAATCCTCAAAATGATAGTACTTACAAAACTAGGAAATATATCAAGGATTGAAAGAAAAGGACACTAGTACCAACAAAAATACCTTCAAGAAAGCCTTGCTTTACTCAAATTTTTGTCGATCAGTCTCTAAACCACTGGTTTTCTCTACTAACTGCCAACATGAGCAGGACAAGTGGACTAAGGGATGAATTCAAAGCTAGATTCTTTGAGCCTACAATGGCAGTGTAAGATCCAAGGAAAAAGAGCACCTCTTTAAGTGATCTGATTTCTTCAACTTAATTTTATAATTGTCTACAGTCTGACCAAGCCAAGAATAAAATTTCACAGAATCAAATTAGATTCTATGTCTTCTCCACAAGAATATTGACCTTAGGAGATAACATACAGTTTTCTGCACCTTTGATGTTTTCTGAAACATTGGTTAAATCATAGGTTAGTTTTAGTAACTTCCCCATAGAAAAAGAAGTCTAACAACACATTACCTGTGTAAAGAAAGGCACTTTCATGCCTTTGACATATTTCTCTTAGATAACTTAGTAAAAGACTTCTTTTGATGAAAGACACAAAAGAAACAGCTAAACAATTTTCAGAAGATATTAACCTGTGATAGATCTGCATATGTATAGTGTAAGATGGCTAGAGGTAGAAATCTTTGGTATATTTACATATTAATTTATTTTTATATATTTAGAGTCCACTTTGTTATAAAAGGATTTAAGATATTTAAAATCAATATAATATGGTCTCTAAAAATTAACTTACTGAAGACATTATGTTGAATTAGAGTAAAAAAGATAAGACTAACTGTCATTGAGTGCAAAAGCTGAAGGCCATGTGTTTTGTACAGGTGCAGTGTCTGTCTGTGATTTAGAATCAGTTTTATTACAGTGGGTAACAGTTGTATAAATACCTATGGGCCAACAATGATTTTCTTTTTAAAGACCAGGAAAACAAAAAGAATAGCCTTGATTAGCTTCCCCTGGAAGCTTCATCTTCTCTCCCATCATCATGACAGGTGGCTTGTTTCATTTAGTTAGTCAAATGTAACGCATTTTACAGCTTGAACGACCAAAGCTTGATAGCCACTAAACTTTAATAAAAGAGAAAAGGATATTCTATGTGCAATACAAGTTAAACCTCTGCTTATAATGCTTTACAGTCTCCAGATAGTCATCACAGATGTGTCTGTCAGAATAACACTAAGGACTTCCTGAAGCAATGAGAAGTCTGAAGAAAACTACCTCAGTGATAACCTAAATGCAGTTTCTATTGTAGATATGACCATTTGAATCCACAGAAAGGATTTCCAAGGTTGTGATTGTGTTAGCTTTCTCTCCCTTTAAGTCTTACCCAGGTATCTTCTATGTCAGGATTGATACATAGATTTTTATATTGTTACAATTCAGCTCAATTGTCCATTGATAATAGATACCTAAAATTGAATACTGAAAAACGTCATGGAACCCTATCTCAGCCCAGAAAGGAAGATTAATGACATAAGGTAATGAGCATGGCCAAGAAAATAGGAAAAAGAATGATAGTTAATATATTGGGAATTTCTGCTTGAGAGGTTTCATGGTTCTTTGATTCTGATTATATACTAGAATTGTAAGAAACAAGCATTAAGAAGAATAATCATTTTTGTTAAACATTTTTTGTCAACATATAATATGATTAGATGAATTCTCCCTATCCCATAATTCCATCCATGCATATATGTTCTTAAAGGGTGGCAAGATGCACAACAATATATTCCATATATCGAAAAAAATTCTTCAATCTAAACAGAATATATCTGGGTTACAGATGAAAAACAGGAAAAATGAGGTCTCAAAAGGTGTTTTTAAAGTTTATGTATTTTCTTTCACTACTTTAAAACTCCTTTCATTATATTAATATAACTTTGAGCCAGAAATAGGTGGTTCTAACAGTCTTCTGTTTCTAGTATGTAGGTGGTTTCCAATTTAAGATTCTACCCATTATGGAAGGTAAGACAATGCCAAGCCTAATGAAAGTAATGTCTGCCTTCTAAGTTTCTGAAGATATTACTTAATCCTTTAGGAATATGAAAAGTATTGTGGACAGTATCATGATTGAAAGGGTAAACACAGATGTGTGTCGCCAGTGAAATTTTGAGCATGCATAGTGTGAGAACATCATCAATGGAATTTCAAGAACTTTAAATGCTGTGGGAAAGTGGCTTCCAAGGAATTACACACCATCTGACATGCAACTATCTTCCCACTCATCATTTCTTTAGGAGCCAATAGCATTCATAAAGTTAGTTGGTTGATGAAAGTATTTATGGAAGAAAATTTAAGCTGTATTGAACTTGTAGCAATCAACTGAAATTTATAATATAAATTCAGTAATAGATGACAATAATAGAATCCTGGCAGTTATAGCTAATTTCCATGAACAAATGTTTAATATATTGATTCATGATAGAAGTCACAATAATATTGAAAATGATCAAATTTATTCAGAAAGCTAAGGTATCTTCAAATTGATAGATAGATTTGTTTTACTGAAGCTGGATATACTTACTTTTTATTATTGGAATAGAAATCTGTTTGGTAGGATGTGAACAGGTGTCTCTGAAGAGATGTCACAGTGGGAAATGTTCATGGAATTTCCATACTTGGTTTCAACCCAATAGTTCATATTTCATAACATTTCAGCTAAATTAGCACATCCATTTTTGTGTTGCATGGCGCTGGGGAAAAAAACTAACCTTTTCGATCTTTTGAAAATTAATCAGACTTTTTTAGCTTTCATCTCATGAAATAAAACATTCATAAATATGAACTTCCACCTTGGTTGAATTAAAAAAAACTCATTCAAGCATGAAGAAAATCAATGTCGAGTCGGAAGAAAAAGGAAATGAGAAGACTCAATTATGAAGGTTTGAAATATACCTCTTAAGCCCGCTGGGACCCATTTTTTCAGTGTTATACTCAGTAGCTTCTGGTCCTACAGAGTACAAACTTATGAATGTGGAAGCACAATACAGTGTGTGCAAGAGAAAGAGAGTGTCTGCATGGTGGCTGTGCCTCCTAGGACTCTCACAAGTGTTACTGACACCTCTGAAATGGGTGTTTGGAAGATGGTACATTAGGCTAATATGAATGAACTGCATTCCTTCCGGGATATTACCAAGAGACGATGAGAAGGGAGCAGTTTAGGTTGACAGTGAAGATTACTAACTGATCACCAAGTCTACCTTTAATTTTTCTTAGGTACATATCTAGGCTCACATTTCTCAGCCTCCCTTGCAGTTAAACATGGCCATGTGAGTGGATTCCAACCAAAGACATGGTATTTCTAAGCCCTGATCTATCAAAAAATAAATTATTCCTTCCTTTATTTGGTCTCTTGAGGCTAAAATCTGGATTCTGTTTTTGAAAATGTTACACTCTAAGGTAGAAGAAGACTAGGCTAGGAATTAGCCTTTTTGGAAAAGTCATTGATGCTGACTTATTAGTTATAACTGTTAGCATCACATTAAATAGTATATTTTCCTTATAATATACAGAAATTCATTCAAATCTAAAGTTAAACATTCAGCATAAGTAGAATGATGTAGTTGGTAGGTAAAGGTAGCTTTTGGGCAAGCGCTCTTGACTCCAAATCCCTCCTCTGTAAAAATTACTCAGTAGTCTCCAATTTGCCTGCCTCCTACAATACATCCCTTAAGAGGTACACAATGACTGATATGCCAACTTAGATGTGCCAGATAGAACTGGTTACCTTGTGAATAGGATTTGGTGATATTTTGATATAATAATAAATGCATATTTGTTTTCTGCCCCTGATTTCTGGAACACAGAAATGTTAAAACACTTGTAGGTGGGCTGCTAGAAGGATCTTTTGTTGTAATATTGGGTTTGGGACCCATTTCTTAGCATAGGACTTCTAACAATTTTTGTAATTTGCTGAATAATAGAAATGTTTGGCACAGAGCTGCTAAATTTATTGGAACTTTCTATGTGAGAGAATCATCTTTTGTTCCATCAAGGCAATTCTTGATCATCTCTTTGAAAGCCTTGAGTTGGGGACTGGTTACCAGGGAACCAGTCATGAAGTTTAGAATTTTTATTCTCAGTCTTACTTTCTGGGAAGGGAGAAGAGCTGAAGGGTGGTTGATCATCAATAGCCAAAGATTTAATCAGTCATACCATATAATAAGGCTTCTATAAAATCTCACCAGGCTGGATTTGGCAAAGTTCTTGGCTGGAAAGTACATCCACATCTCAGGAGGTTAGAGCACCCCAACTCTTTAGGCAAAAATCCTACACTCAGGTCCTCTCCAGACTCTGCTTTATATATCACATCAGTAGTCACTCATCTATATCTTTTATTATATATGTTACTAATAAATTAGTATGCATAAATAAATTATCTGAATCCTCATGATTCTATACTAAATTAACAGAAGCCAAAGAGGAAATCAAGGAAACCTCAACATACAGTTTGTTGGTCAGAAGCCCAAGTACAAACTGGAGTGGGCCAGTAGACATTGAAGTGTAAACCAGTCTTGTGAGACTAAGGACTTAACCTGTAGAGACTGATGTTATCTTCAGGAAAATAGAGTCAGATCTGAGCTGAATAAAGGGTACCATTATAAAGTTGCTTAGCAGGTGGAGAGAAGCTCTCAATATTGTCACAGAATTGTGTTGAATCCTGTATGAGAGCAGTTGAAACATGTTGCTTTTCTTCCTTTCTTTAGCAGACTTTTCAACTCAATTCTAGGTACTGCTTTTATTTTTGTAAACAAACAAAGCACATTAACAATAAGCATTACTTTAATAAAGTTTAACCAACTTACAAACTGCAAAAGACCTGGGTATTTGGCTATGTGCTAAAGTGCCTAGATATTTTGTTGCTTGCTTGCTTGCTTGTTTCTTTTCCTTTTTGCAAGAAATTTTGAAGCAATGATAAATAATTTAATGTCTGGCTAATAGTGTGTCTGAAATACGAAATTCACAGAAGTAGTAACAGCAAGGATTTATGCTCCAGACTAAAGGGTAATCACATGAGCCCAGACTGGCAGAATCAAAAGTCAAAATTTCTGTTTGTCATCTGAAAGTTGCCAAATACTCAGATGTTTAATAGACTAAATAAATGAGATAACTCTCTCTTTTTTAATTAGCTTTTGGGCAAATATTTAAGATCTATTAATCATTAATTGATATAATGTGTTTTGATGCATTATAAATTGTAGAATGATGTAATACTACCACTATTTAAAAACTTTTAGGTATAACTTTGAGAGTTATTAAAAATATACTATACATGTTTAAATCTTAAATATTTTTACAGACAGATCCTAGCCATATATTTCTATAATCTCTCTGAAGTAATTTTCAGGAGTAATTTTCTTGAAATATTTCTTATTTAAGTTTTACTATTTCCCTGTATATTGTGAACAAGCATATTAAAGTGTCAATATGTCAACTAAAAGATGGTTTTCTGCAGTCATAGAAAAAAAAGCAGAAAAATAGAATGTTAGTTGAGACTTAGTGCTCAAAAACATTAAACAGAGGTTCTGCTGCCTCAGTTCATGCTCAATGACATCCCGTGAGACTTTTGCTATAATATCTGTAAGGACTACAAGTAGTCCTTCACTGTGGACAGGTTACACTTTAGTTGGATCCAAGACAATTGCTCTGAAATTGCATTACTAATAAGGTCCTGTGAAGAGAAAAAATATTTTATGAGATTTCTGTATCAGAATATTAGGATTATCTTGGTGAAAAAGAACGGGGACATTAACTAGATTATATCCTTTGCATCAAGAAAGAAATGTAACAATAAGTATTTAGTCAGTATCAATTATTGGTCTTATGTCAGATGCAATTGTGAAATTCATTTTACAGAGGAAAACAAACACCATGCTTCTGAAAAAAATTATAATCTAAAATTAAAGGTAAGCAAACATTTTAAAGATTCATACACATCAGTATATTTAAAAGTATTACAAGGATGAAGAGAAACACTATTATTAATGGGTGATAATACCCTGGACCTTTGAGGTTGATCACCAAGGATGTGTAGGTATCAACCAGTGAAGGACAGGGGACAGAGCTTCAGACTATTGTCGAATGAGAATAAGAAGGAGTAATGAATGGAAATTTACAGAATTTTTCATGTAGGTGAGAGTTTAATTTACCTTGAGGAGGCAGCATCTAAGAACTGTGCTTTTTGTGCCACTTTCAGCAGATTTTTTGGTTCATAATTTTTCTCTGGCCTTGGTTGTAAGATATTTATGCTTGACTGTACATTGTTTTTTGTGAACTTATAAAAATTGCTTTTTTATTAGTCCATAAAAGCCATGTTTGGAGACAGCCTAAAATAAAAATTAATGCAACTTATCACCCTAAAGCACGGAACAAGTGCCTGCTTCGGTCTCTTATTTAAGCACCACAGATGCAGTGAAACCTAATAAAAATTGTTCCTGGCCCATCAACCCTAGCCAGGAAGCGAGAAGCTGAAATCTGTGAATTGCCCACAACCAATAGGGAGGCCCTCAGAGAGCTGCATTATTAAAACTCTGGGAGCAGGTATAATGGCTGGAGGCATAAAGTCTGGGTTTTGTGAAGAAGCAAATGTTTCTCACTTAAAAAGCATTCTTCTTTCTCTAGTTCCCTGATTTTAAAAGTCATTCTTTTGATTGTAATGTGATTCATTTTGAAATACATCATCTTGGACAGAAAAAAAATATTGCATTGTCTATGGCACTTAAGTAATAATTGCAAGTAGTAAGACATGAGATTTGCTAGTTTAAGGCATATTTAAGTATATGCATTTTTTTTAAATCAGTACCGGGGATCAAACTCATGACCACGTGCTTGCAAGGCAGGCGCTTATGCCACCGAGCTAAATCCCCAGCCTCTAAGGCATATTTAAAAACTATCTTTCTACATCCAGGATGGCAAAGGGGATAGAAAATTTGTAAAATTTGGCCTGATTTGAAAAATCTTGGCAATGAACAATAATCATTATATTCCAATGAACAATAATCATTATATTCCAATGAACAATAATCATTATATTCCAAACCAAACATTAATTAATACATAGCTCTGTAGATGTGATTGATTTCCAGAGAGGTTGGGGCTCCTAATTCACTTGTGACTTGAATAATATTCAAGGTTGTTGTGTGACTTTCCAAAGCTTCTGGTATAAGCCAGATCACTGGCAGCCAGAAAGCTGAAGGTTAAGAGGGAAACAGCTCAATAAAGTGAGTGAGTATCTCCCTGACTTTCTATGTAGTCTTCTCAAAACATAAGCCGACAGTCTTAGAAAGATGATGCTTCTTCCAGTAACACCACCTCCTTTGCCCTTCTGATCTTGATTTAGGTCAGAAATCTTCATGGGAAAAGCATGCCCTTGTCTTCATCAAATTAGCTCCTTTCCAAGAGGAGGAAGCTCAGAGAAAACTGATAGGGAATTAACACCCCAATGCTTTTCTTTTCTCAGATGGTGTTCAGACATATTTTCAAGGATGGATCCATCTTTGAATGAGAATTTGTATTCTGGCATCCCATTCTGATTCAGCTGGCTCAGCCACCCCTTATTTGAACTGTGAAAATCAAACGCAGTGTCTGGTTAGTCTTAGGGAAAGTATTCTGGCCCTTGCGAATGTGATAAGAAGCCAGTTACAGTGATCTGAGTGTTAAAACAGCCACAGTGAAGGAACGCTAGCTAAATAGATACCATCTGTGCCCTATGTGAACACATCTCATCCAGCTTCTGACCTGATTATCTCTGAGCTATTGCTCTTGCAGCTTCGTACATGAGTCCAGGCCAGAGGTTCCCAGGATGCAGACCAACTGGTTGTGCAATGAAGACTTTATGAGAAATATTTTTTCTCCTTTCCTAAGGGCCTGAAGTCAGCAAGCCAAAAAGCATTTTATCCTAATATAGAAAAGAATTAGACAGCAGATGCTTCTTCACAGAAGCCTGCGTACTGGAGAGAGAAAAGAAATGGTACAGCCCTTTCTCTGGCAAGAGTTAAGACTGAATCACCATGGGAGTGTTTGTGGTGAAATTGCGTATTTCTCTTAGATAGTGAAATTATTATCACTGACTTATGGGCAGCTAGTCCAGGGTGCCTTTGGTACCCTCTTTTTCATCACATTCAGAGTATGTCTTTAGCTCCAAGGGAGCAAAATTTCCAAGAATATATCATCACAGGAGGAAAGCAGATAGAAGAAAACCCTGCTAAACAGTTAGTTCAGATCAAGAAGTCAGGGGAGCCAACAAAGTCATGAAGAAGATTTGTTTCTTTTGTGAACTAAGGGTGGAGATTATGTCATATCACTATAATCATGCGAAAACAAAAGGTCACCCAAATGAACAATTTTCTTAGTGACCAACATAAGACAAGCTATAAAATCAGTTCTACATCACCCAACCAAAGACCACCACCAGGGGCAAAGATACTTTCTTAGGCTTCAATAAAAACATGACTTTATCTGTATTACAGCATGACTCAGAGGCTTATTCAGATCACAAATGGAAAGAAGTGGAAAAGGAAGAGTTAGCGAGGAAGCTCCCTCAGTACTGTGTTCAGCCATTCCTAATGCTCCAGGTCTTCATCTATACCTGGCAACTGCAAGAGATGTCTGTCTGCAGTCCTTGATGTTGATCTTTTCTCAGTGAAACAGTTTTTCTATTTAGCTTTGTCTGATCTTCCTAAGAGACTAAATTGTCTTCTACAAATTTTTCTCTTTCTTAGTTTCCCACAAGCTGTTCAAGTACAGCTTTGACAAAGTGAACATTTATAAATGGGTAGCCAAAGTTTCCTCCATTCCCTATCTCCCAATTGTCCTTTGACCCAGAATGACTTTCTTGTCACTATCCCTGAAACACACCCACTCCTTTCTATATACTCACTACCTTGTTTAGGTTGCTCCAATCAAAAATGGGCCCCACGTCCTCTAGAGCTGCCGACCATCCCCTAACTTCCTTCTTCAAGGTAATCTGCTTCAGATGCATCTCATATGTCTCTCAATATCTAGACTGTCAAATGTTTATACTTTAGAAATTTTGTCACCCCAGACCAGCTTTTTTTCCCAACAGTATCATGTATTTATACAGAATGTCCAAAGAGTGAAAAATCCTGTACAACATGTACTATATCATAGACACTTTTATATTTTTCATAAATAGCTCACATATCAATATCAGTATGTTCTACTCCTGATTTTATTGGATTCCAAGTCCAGTCAGTGACCTTTAATCTTCATCATCAGCATTTGGAAATGGGAAAGTAAATCCAAATGAGGTCAGTTGGAGACTTTCACTTTTTCTTTACCTTTTCTCTCATCTCTAGGTTCTTTGACAGTAGAATTCTTTGAGCTCACATGAGGTGACATTAACACTGTCATAGATTAAAAACTAGTGGTCAACTTAAATGCCAGCAGAATTAAATCACCATAGTGCTAAGCATAGATGTTTCACCTGAGGGAAGTTGCCAGCATAGAGACGTAGAGAAGAAGAAAGGAGGCATTGAGGCATTGTGGATTTCACTAAGTGTTGCTGTTTGAGCCGTTGGTTCTCCTGGAGGAGCTCTGGTCCTTACATCGAGCATTGTTTCCTGGCTCTAGAGGGGAAGACCTGTGCCACTTAAACTCCAAGACAAACGTGTCATACTGGCTTCCAGGCATGCGCTCAACTGTACTTATCGGCAGAGGAGCTTGGGGCCTCCGTGTCCCTGAATATGGCTGTGGTGCTTTTCAGGACAGCCCTGGTCTTTGTTTTGAGTTTGACTTCTCAGCTCTAGCATAGAACCCTCAACCTACCAACACAGCTCCTTCACCCTGCTGGCACAGATTTTCTAGTTCCACTGCTGACCTTTGGACCTTCCCAGTGCAGATCCGTAAAACAGACTGGCATGAGTCCTTCTTGTGGGCTCTAGACCTCCAGTTGGACACATGGGAGACATTGTCATGAGCTCTGGGTCTTTATCTGGACTCATCTGGGACATTGCTGTGGGATTCAGGCCCTTGGCTGAATATTTTATGTCTTTGGTGTTATGGATAGACTTCCTGCACTTACTTTGTGTTAACTCTGGTTGACCATCATAAATAATATTATAAATTCCTTGTGTTGGTTCTAATAGTTCTCCTCGCAACCCCAGACTACAACAAACAACAAACACTTTTTTAGAGTTCAGCAAATGGCTACTCCCAAAGATGATATAACTGATGTAGATCACAGAACTACAAGGTGTATAGCAGGAACTGAAAAAGAGAATCATGTCTCCATAGACAGCTAGGCAATTTCGTTATATTGCTTCCTATCCTGGTCCATCCTTGACCAGTGGGCCAATACATATTGGTTAATTTGATTTCAGAAAAAAAATTAAAGAGATGAAAGCAGTAAGGGAGGAAAAACAAAACTGAAAGTTGGCATGAACAAGTCCCTAGCTTTTCAATTGAGTCTTCAGTGCTTTGGAAATCCTGTGTATACGTAGCTGTCAGTTATGGCTGTTGGTTTTTTCACTTTATGCTTTGATTTTTTCAATGTTTCAAAAGTTGTTTCAGATTGAATTAGATATTTTGCTCACATTACAAATAATATCCTATTGTCTACAAAAGACCATATTCTGCTTTCCACATTGCTGGGTTGTTGTTTTATTATTGTCTAGAATTGTCTCTGAAATACAGTGAAATGCACAAGGTTGGATGCAGAGAAAATTTTACCCAAAGAGCATTCTTCTGAAAGTATATAAAATATTCAAAATTAGACAAATGCTTACAATGTGAAAGAAGAATGGAAATTTGATGCATGTCAGAGATATTCTAAGGTCACTACTTTTACGCTCTGAGTGACCAAGAGGCATTGAAGAAAGAAATAAAGTCAATATTGAGCATGGCTTTTTAAAAAGAAGCCAAAAGCAAAATTCAAAAGTCCTATAATTTAGCTCCTTACCAAGGCATTATTCAGTAATTTTCTTACATTTCTTTTTTCTCATCAGAAAAATTTATACTTGTTCTGCACAACAAAATATGTGTTTTTATTATTAGCAGCACATACAAAATTATATGTAAAATTTGTTTTTGAATTCAACGTATCTTTTGTGGATGCAAGAAAGGATTTTTTCCCTGGGCTAATGTTTATTTTGCTGGCCATGTTACACAGATTTTCCATGCACATTAACCAGAAAGAAAATAAGATTTTTATTATTCAAATACGGTGCTCACCCATGAACTCAACCAGATGATATGCAATTTTTCATTATGCCCTTATTTTGTCTTCTGTCTCTCTAATAGTCACATCTGCTCACTGCCTGTTATATACCATTTCTTTGTGTTCTTATCCTGCAATCAGATTGATCCATAGCTGATAAGAACTGTCCTGGAGAGATACAGCAACTCACAACACACAAGCCACACGTACCTGTTAGCATTCTTAGAGGTGCATTCTTAGAGGTGGTTGCACACAGGATAATAATACAACAGTCAACAATAACTAGAAGTTTGGTTCATTTACATTGAAGGAGTTTTGTATGCTGGTGTAGTGATACAGACATTTTTTGAACCTTCACTGTATGCAAGATGACTCTGATTTAGGCTACTTAATCCTTCACTGTGATTTGTGTTAAGAATGCATTTATGTAGGACCATAGTTAAGCGATTCTTAGAATTGAGCCAAAAGTAAAACCAAAACTCATTTTATCTCCCACAATCATCTTCGGTATCACTGTTAGGTAAACATAATTAATACATGTGCAGAGCAACATTATTTTTTTCATAGGTACAAAGTAATTCTTTTAATATAGTAGTTAAATATAAGTAAGTCTGTTTCTACTTTCAGCTTATAACATTTTGTAATAGATCAAATTTCTTAGTGATAGATAAGGAAAATGGATCAAATGAAATTAGGAAATTTAAATTAAAAAATATGTAAATATAACAGTTATAATAGCCCCCAAATTATCATATATCTAAGAAAAATATACAAAGCCTCTGCCATGCAGATTAAAAAGAGAATTTGGAAAAACTAAAGAATTTATACATAAATAAAAGCATATTCCATATTCATAGATTGAAGACTCAATATTTTATTTTTAGATTAATTTTTAATTTCTCAGAATCAAAAGTGAATTATATAGTGTTATATGTGATGAATTATGTCTCACTGTGGCCTCAATATCTTATTAACAAATGCTAAGGCCAGCTTGCTCACCAAAAAAGGCTACCTCAGATCCTATCAGTGTTAAAATATTTAGGTCATCTTCATTTACACAACAACTATAGCTAGATAGTGGAGTGGCAAAAACCAGTGTGGAAAGTAATAATATCCAGATCAACCCTGTAGATAGTGCTAAATCATCTATAATCAAATATACATACAGTGTCAACAGTAACACATATAGAGTGATTAATCACAGTGTCTTGAGTTGAACAGTGTCTACCGCAAATTAGTTATGACTTACTATCATCAAGAACTTCTTTTCTTCCCAAATTGATCTGTAAGGTTACTGCAGTTCTTACCAGGATCCCAGGAATTTTACTATTGCAATTGCTGTCATAATTATCAAAAGATAAGCAAGAATTGTCATATATATATATTTTTTTTTAATTATACATACGCAAATAACACACTATCTTGAGGGGAAAAAAAGCTAGAGAACTAACACTGACAGTTCCCAGAACTTATTCAAAGGCTTCATTATTAAGACAACATGATATTGCTTTAATAATAGACAAACAGACGAGTGGAACAGAATAGAATGTCTTAAAATAGAGCCACAAAAAATATAGTCAATTGAAGCATAGCAAGCAGTCAGAGAATGCAGTGAGGGAAAGAATTGTATTTTCAATAAATGATGTCACATGAGATATATGTCATTGCTGAGCATATATTTGAGGAAGGAATAATTTTTAAACAGGACTCAAAAAGCACTAATCATAGGGAAGAATTTTGTAAATTGAACCCAATGGGAAAAAAAATTTATGTTTGTGAATACACACCACTGAGATAGACAAGGTAACCTGCAAGGAGGGAGAAGGCGCTGGCAATGCATGTATAACAAGACTTGTATTCTGATTACCTAAAGCATTCTTGCATAACAATAATAAAAAGCTTGCCAGTAGAAAATAAGCTAAGGATTTTAACAAGCACTCTGCAAATAAGCACAGCCAAAAGGCCACTAAATGTATGAGAAGTGTCTACCTTCATTGGGTGTCAAGAAAATTCTAATTAAAAATAAAATGTGAAACCCATACACGCCAACTAAATTGGCTCAAATAATAAACACTGACTATATCAAGAGATCATGAGACTGTAGGGCAAGCAGAACCCTCAGACATTTCTGATGGGTGTGAAAATTGCTATGGCTGTTTGAAAACAGTTTGGCTGGTGGTGTCTACTAATTTGTATAAAAATGCACACCAGGAAGTACATGACCAACAGGACTCACTCATGTGTACCAAAGCAATGTTGATCCTGTAATATTTGCATCAAGCAAGTATCAATGGATGTTTAATGGATATGAGTGTATAAAATAGTAACTATGCAGCAGAGGAATTGACAGGGTACTTTCACATGCCATAGCATGAATGAATCTCTCCAGAAATACTGTTAAGGGAAAAGAGCCAGACTTAAAAAAAACACATGCTATATAATTTAACTTATATAAATTTCAAACACTGGTTAAACAACAGTGATAAATTTCAGACCATTTATCACTATAGTTTCCAGACTGTGTGTGCACAGTCTGAAATCTTGAGTTTGTGATCCTTATTGCTTATTCTTAATATGATTGATAGTTTCAAGTGTGTACTTTGCACAATGGCATCAAACTGATTAGTTCAAAAACTTTGCTTTTTGTACCTTTATATCATAATGTACTAAGTCACTAAGAAATTTCTTAAAAGTAACAAATCTCCTATTGCTTCTGTTTCTCCTACTCAGTCTAAATCATTTAATGCATGTTTACAGTTGCCCTGTGAAACTGCTGCACAATGTAAATGCAGTATGCACAACTTTGCTTAAAGTAATCAGGAGGTTCTGACTTTAAAGGTTGTGTGCTGTTGTCCTTTGAAAATCAACACACATACAATCAAGTTGTCAAGGACCTAGTTTGTCTAACAGAGATAGGGAGATTCAAACCAAGGAGAGAATTTTAATACGGTCATGCATTATCTATAACCTGTAGGATGAATAAAGATAAGAATTAGAGTGGACTTAACTGAAAATAGCCTTGCGATAAAAACGAGTCACTTTATTTCAATGACATTCACTTCCACTGTGATTTTTATCTCATGCTTATTTAGCTCCTAGGCCTGGACCAAGCCTTCCTTGAGTTTCTCTTTTTTTCTTCCTTTCATTCTTTATTCTTTTTTTTTTTAATCTTTGCTCTGCAAGGTCAATGTAACCTATGGAAACAGAGCTGTTCTTTCAGCTGTTTTGCACAATGTCACTGAAGATGTAGTTGAGAAAGAAAGCAGGTGTAAAGTCAAAAGTATTTGTAGTCTGAACTACTTGTTCTGAACTTGAATTTCAAAAACATTGTTTGATGTGGCTCTGATGTTATTTTGATTTACTATCTCAGAAATAGCCTTGTCTTGGTTAGCCCAGACTTGTAAGCAAGCTATTTAAATTAAAGTAGAATTGAGAGGGAGAGAGAGAAAGAGAGAGAGAGAGAGAGAGAGAGAGAGAGAGAGAGAGAGAGAGAGAAAGACAGAGAGAGATAGAGACAATGAGAAAGACAGAGAAGAGACAGAAAGAGAGAGACAGGAGAGACAGAGAGAGACAGAGAGTCAGATAAAAGAGACAGAGAAACAGAGAAAGAGGACATTTTAACAAGAAAGTATAACTTTAGTTTATAACTAAAACATTGGTGAAATCATATTCCAATTAAAAATTCTAGTACTTAACCTTCCAAATGATATTCTTCTCAATAAGTTCAAATACTCTGCCAACTTCAGTTCATTCAGATGCATCGCCTGTACTGGAGATATAATTGCTCTCCTGTTCTTTCCTGATTTCCCCTGTCCCACTGCCCTTGTTTTATCCTTGCTCCATCCTAATATACAGACAGAGCCTCCTTGAAAGGATTTCCTGAAAAAGAATGGAAATAGTATCTCTTGGGGCATCTTTAAATGTCATCTTGAAATTTCTAAGTAAAGAAATATGAAGCTGATAAGAATGAGAGATGAGAAAGGGAAGAGCCACAGTGAACCTATTTCTGTGGGAATAGAACTATGACTCATTACAAGGATTCTTTGAAAAGTGAAAAATGGTGAATAAGTGGATTGTAAAACACAAGGATGTTTGTACCACTATCATGTAATATGTACCTATAGAAGACTTTAATTTCCTAAATATTGAGTAGACTTTAATGAAGCCATTGTAACTTATTGTGATCAAATTTCTCACTGCAAGAAATCTCTAGAATCATGCAATTTGGCAAGTGGTTAAATTGGAGCTGTCTGAGAAGGACAAAAATTTTATCGAGCTAAATGATGCTTCATAGGTTTGTTCAAAAGGAAATAAAAATTTAATTCCTAACAAATTTTATGAGTAAAATTGTGTTTTAATAATGCAATAAACGGCCTCATTGGAAAACTCATGCAACCAACTCAGTCATGCTTACTAACAAAGTCATTTTTATCACAATTGTCTTATGAGATGAAGTTATTTTTCTCACAATTATCTTATGAAGCACTTGATAATTTTTGATCTGTTTGCTTCTTAAAAGTCCACTTTCCCCTAAAGAAGTGCTACACTTGAAAACATAGCATTTTTTTCTGTCCACTTTTTTACTCGAATAAATTCAGTACATTGACTTGCCCCAATGTAAGTTAATATGTGGTGTAAGACTAATAAATACTCCACTTATCTTTGCCATCAATACATTTTTTGGTACCGGGAATTGAACTCAGGACCTTGCACTTGCCAAACAGGTGCTGTGCCACTGAACCATATCTCCAATTGTACCATCTGTACTTAGTTGATCATATCACTGTGATAATCATGATGTGAGGAAAGACATAGGAATCAAACTACCTTATTGCAAATAGAATGGCTACACCAAGATTCAAATCACACTTCATAAGTAGAGATGTGGGCTAGATCATTCCTCAGTAAGACTCAGAAAAGCCAATCTGCTGAAGCAGTGGACAATGCCTTCTGGTATCCAACCTAGCAAAACTGAAAAGTACCTGATGGTAGTGTCTTCTAGTGTGAGCATTTGGTGATGTGCCCATATTTGAGCAAAGATAAATGTGTGTTTCTTATGTCCTATTCAATGAAACAAAGAACTTAGAAAAAAGCTGTGTTTTATCTTGTACTGGCCATTAAAATTTTAGTAAATTCCATGACTTTATGAAGTTATTTATACATAGTTGGGACTACTGAAAAGACAGAATTATATGTGACTTTCATTTTATTGTTTTTATAAGTCAAGTACAGTACCACTGACTTTATATTTTACTGAAATACTAGAAAATACTAATTATTCCACCAAATGGGAAATAAGATCCTTTGCAAAGTAAAAGACAGTTTATAGGAGACAGGGAGATAGACTTTGAGGAGATCTGAGGGTGGTTTGAGGGTGGGAGGAAAACAGAGGGAGAAGCAAAGGAGAAGTAAAAAATGATTAAGATTTGATATGTGCATGTACTAATCCAAAGATGAATCAATTATTACATATAATATACACTGCAAATTATGAGGCTCTGACCCTAGTTTTCTAATAATGTACTTCTCTTAGTGCACATGGAAAGTAAATAATGTATATATATTAATAGTCATATGTGCACTTCATAATCATTGCATAAATATTAGTTTCCAAGCAAATTAAAATTCAGTGTGATTTTTGAGAATCTATGTATGCAAAAGCCAATGCTAAAGTAGGTACTGTTTCATAAATAGGCAAGCAAAATATTATATGAATTTAGAAGACTCTACATTTCAAAGATGGAAACAAAGAAAAGACATTGTTAAAGATGGAGAGAATAGTAGGTAACTCTCCAGTGGTTAAGTCACATGTTTTAGAGTAGGAAGCATACATACATACAAATAAATTAAACATTTTCAAGTTCATCAGGAACAAAAATAGTACTAAGAGAGATCTAATTTTCAATCCTGTTCTTGTACCACAAACTAACCACTAAACTTTCTTTAGAAGATGTGATCTTTATACCTGTAACTTAGCACACTTTGTTCATGGTTTATAGAGTTGTTTTCGACTGGTGATTAGGAAAATATGTTTATGTGCAAAAGGAGCATATATTTCACAAGGAGGCAAAAAAGAGCCTTTACTATACATGTTTCATTGCTGGTTGTTCTGGTTTCTAGCTGAAAGCCAGTTTCCAGTCTCCTTTGCATTCTCAAATTGGGAATGTGTTAAAATTCCCTGCAGACTTACTTTGCTATGGATCCTAAAGAATTTAGGTAGTCACTAACCAGAGTCCAAAAATAAACTCCATGATTAAAGAACAATACATTGAATCTCTGTATATTGTGAGGTAATGGTGACTCTGCCAAGAGAAGGGTCTATAATCTTTAGCTCTCTAAATTTTAGCATGAAGAAGCCTTCTTGAATGTTAAGTAGATCCAAGTGGTAAAGACTTCCTTTAAAGTCCTGACAATTTCCTAAAATATGCTGTTGTAGTCAGGGGTTGAGCAGAGAACAATTAGAATCAAGACATGGAATTTATATTATTATTTTGTGTTGGTCACCCAGAGTTAACACAAGACACTGCAAGAAATCTATCCAAAACACCAGAGACATAGAGTATTCAACCAAGGGCCTGATTCTCACAGCAATATCCTGTACTAGTCCAGATGAAGACTCAGAGCCCATGACAGTGACTCCCACGAGTCCAACTAGAGGTCTAGAGCCCACAAGAAGGACTCATGCCAGTCTCTTATGGATCTGTGCTGGGAAAGTTCAAAGGTCGGGGTGGAAGCTAGAGTCTATGCCGTCAGGATGAAGGAGCTGTGTTGGTAGGTTGAGGGTTCTATGGTGGAGCCGTTCTAGAAGTCACACTCAAAACAAAGACCAGGGATGCCCTGAAATGTACCACAGCTATCCTCAGCGACATGGAGGCCCTGAGCTCCTCTGATGATGAGCACAGTCGAGTGCATGCCAGGAAGCCAGCATGAGGAGTTCATCTTGGAGACCAAGCGGCACATATCTTCCCCTCCTGAGCTAGGAAGGACCAGTGCTCCTCCAGGAGAACCAATGGCTCAAACAGCAACATATAGGAGAACCCACAATGCCTCAGTGCATCAACACCTCTCTTCTCCTTCTCCACATCTCTGTTTATGCTGGCAACTTTCTTCAGGTGGAACATCTATGCTCAGCACCATGCTGATGTAACCCAGCCGGCGTTAAGTTGACCACCAGTTTCTAATCCATAACATATGCTATTGATATTGCTATTGTCCCATAGCATAGATTATGTTCATTTTTACCAAATCTTACACTGAGAATCAGAAAGATTTTCAAGGTCATTACTTTTCCTATCACTTAAAAATACGAGTTTGTCAAAGATTTTAACCACAATCGCCTAGTAGTTCTCTATTCAGATGGCATGTTGCTGTGCATTTTTTTCTCTCTAAAGACTAGCTCTACTCTCATGATTTTCACATAAATTAAACTAAAAAAGAGACAATACTCAAAGATGCTGCTCAGTTTAAATGTGTATCCTCAGTGACTTTGTGGAAAGGAAAACCAGGAAGATAAAATATAAAACAGAAGTAGTCAATGTGGGAGAGTTATGGGTATGTGTGATACATAATAGGCCCATTCATCCAGTTTGCATTTGTTTGCTTTACTTGTAAGGAATTCACAGTCTTATAATAGAGATAGGTGGGCAAAGAGATGAAGAGATAGATAATTATTTTCTGGTAAATATCCTAGTGAATTTTTCCACCAGACACATTGAAAATACTGAGCATGGCAATGAAATAGGAACTGGCAGATCTGACTATACAGGGAGAAAATAAACAAAGAATGTAACAATTTTACCAATAACAACAGAATTCCCTTTAAGCTGGGAACTAGTTTTGGTGGGCATATAACATGAAAGCTTAAGAAAAAAGCAGAGATTCTTATTATTGATTCATTCCAAAGGGAATAAAGCTAAGTTAAACTGTTCTGTTACATAAAGAGTGAGGAAACAGACAGAGAAGAGAAAGAGACAGAGACAGAGACAGAACGAGAGACAGAGAGATAGACACACACACACACACACACACACACACATACACACACACACAGAGAGAGAGAGAGAGAGAGAGAGAGAGAGAGAGATTAGATGAGCAGGACAGAGACACAAGATGGAAAAGGCTAGATTTTAGAACACTTCTAAAAGTGTAGTTTGCAGGATTTTGAGGTCTTTGAAAATATTTCGATGGGTCTGAAAGGTTTAAGATTTATAAAATAAAGCTCAAATGTTATTTCTTTTTGTCCACTTCATTGCATGTGTTCTGTTGGCATAGAAGCATGTTGGGTACAATTGCTAATATCTTACCATGAAACCAGTCAGTGACACCAAAATACTTTTTAAAATCAGTTTCATTTAAGAATGCATTTAATGAGGTAGTAAAAAATAATTTTATTAAATCTTGGTTCTTGAATATATAGCTACCTTTTCAGGTATCTGTTTGAGTATGACCAGATTTTCTGCAGAATCTTCAACTGAAACCATCACACTAGGTAAAATGCAGAAGTAACTATGTGAATCAGCCATCTTCTATTCTATCAGACCCTGAGGAATCTTGCAAAAATATAGACAGCACCATGCTTCCTGTGTCGTACAACTCCGATGGTACCTGAAAGCAGTGGCTACAGCCACATGTGAGTGCTCACGTGCAAAACCACTAAAATGAGAGGAAATTAAACATGGCTTCTCAGGCAAACCAGACTCAATTCCATTCCTCAATGGCAATAAGGAGTCTGGACTCTTCCATATTAGACAGCAAAGGGAATTTTTCCATGATCACAGAAAGTTCTTCTGGGCCAGCACTGTAGACTACACACATAAAGGTAGTTTTTGGTCTATGCATTCCTGGACTAAGATAAAATTATTAAGGAAAAAAATGAATATTTTCATTGGGATGTATAAAAGTAAGCATTTTCTTGTCAAGACAGTTGTTCTGTTCTTCAGCCTTCTTTCTCTTGGGCATTTGGAATGTCAGATTTCCATTGTCAGGGTCATTTCAGAACAAGAGCAGGGGAAATGAACACCATTTTTTGATCTCACATCCCAGGATGTATCAACTTCAAGGAATCATAAACACAAAGGTCATCTGAGGTCTGGAATCCCTGAATTCAAATGGCCCAATAAGGCAGGAGAAGAAGGAAGAAATCCTTTCTTCCCAGCATGCATTAGATTTAGCCCCTTAACTGAAGTTTCTTGATGTTACTGCTCCCAAGGGCACATCTTCTCTTTTATATCCAGTTGCATAATATTTACAATGCACGTCTTTAATAATAAGGCTTCTACCCTAAAATTACCAGACTTGTTAGAAACCAGGGTGAGAGATTGTCAGTTAGCAGAGTGCCACGCTTTACTTCTCCAGTATTTTCTCTTCCTGTGATAACAACATACTCATTCACTTTTTAGGAGACAGAAACCCATGCACAGAGATGTGTGCATGCGGTTACTCAGAAGGTTACAATATTTGAGTGTTACTCTCACGTGGGTGTTAATTAGTTCACAGCATATTTAAGTTTGGGAATAACACAAGTCAGCTCACATCTCAGAAGGACATCGTTTACACAGTTACATTATGTTCTCACAAAACCCAAGCAGCTTTGCCAAGACACTAGCGGTGCCTGGTAAACACGATTTTGGCAGCATACAGAGGGATTTTTCTCTATTGGCAACCAGGCAAATGCAGGTTTACAAATGTACCACCCTTGGCTAATTAGTGACAGTGCTGGCTTTTAATTTAATTTAAGCTACATAAGAAAAAAAATTAAGGAAAAAAGTGGATAAACAAACCCACAAGTCTCCCTGCTGGAGAAATGAAGTTACACAAGCATGAATGATCTAGTCCTGCGAAGAACTTGATGGATGCAGTTGTGTCTGAAACACAAGAACATCTGGCTGCACTGCACAGTTGAAGGGTGAAAAAAAAGCAGAAACTAAATTCATGGGCACATTTCTGTCACAGACATCCATCCGGTAAACAGATGGCACTGGTTCCAAATAAAGTCTCATAGATACCCTGAGAGGTTGGAAACCCATGTGTCCCTAAATGCGTTCTTTTACCCCTTTATTTCCAGCCCAGTGACTTGTCATCAGCTCCTTCTCTGCTTGCTATCTTCACAAAAATGGTGTTTTTCAAAGGCAGAGGTAGCAGTTGCCTGAAGACAGTCTGTATTCTCCACTGAGCATGGGGTGATTGAGGGGAAAAAATAATATACCATGACGTAGGATTTCAGCCTTGGCTGCACTCTATTGTTATGCAAATCAAAATGCCCCAGATATATGACAAATTAATATTGAGTGATGACCAGCATGTAATAAACACTGTGTTCCAGACACGGACTAAACGTTTATATTACTTCCTATAACCTTTGTTGCAGGCTTAATAGTGGCTTCTGTGATATGATCTCAGTTTTAAAGATGAAAAAGTTCAAGTAAACGTGTGAGGGTATCCAACCGGTCAGTTGTAAACCTAAAGTTCATGCTTGGTTTTCTCTTGGTGACAAAATGTGTCTTTAGTCAAGTCCCTACACAGAACAGAAATATTGGGGAGGGGAATTCTGCACTTTTTGTGAAAGTGGACAAATCTCAGGCAATCTGAAGGTAAGCTGTATCATCACCTTGATTGCCAACTCAACTGTTCTGAGAGATGCCGAGAAGATTAGTAAAATACACTTTTGAGTATGTCTGATTGGGTCATGTGGGTTTGACTTGAACACTGTATCTGAGCCCTGACCTTTCCTTTTCGGCTCTTTCTCTCCTCTTTGCTTCCTGGATGCCACAAGTTGAGTACCTTTTCTACTAGGCTCTTTCTCCATGATATTCCTGCCTTAGAACTAGCTGATTATAGACTGAAACCAGGAACTAAAATAAGCTTCTTCTCATCTTTTAAAGCACAGTTTCAAGTATTTTGTCCCATAAACAAAAACACAGATTAATACACAAGAGTGTGCTGGTTACCCCCAGATGAAATCCACCAGCCACAGAGTTAGTGAGAAAACATCTCAGCGCCTTTCTCAGAGACAATCACAAACGCTCAACAACATCATCATCTATACTGATGACGCACAATAGAAACCAAAAGCTCAAACATATATAGCTTCAAAAACCCCAAACTCAGTGATGTGCAGAGACACCAAGAAATCCTGTGGGTTTCTAAAAATCAGACCACAAGCTAACAATTGTTGATGCTGAAACAACACCTACTTTCATTAAGTGTGACTCTGTTGATCACATTTTTATCAGTCAAAGAGAATTTGTTAGTAAGACTACATGCAGAAAAGGTCTTAGAAAGACAAAAGCAGTAATAGTATTATAGCATAACATATTGCATTGATTGTAAACAATTTTTGAGACCCAGACTTATGATAGTGGAATTTACTGAAAGCAAAAAAAGTGGTTTGTTTGTTTGTGTGTTTGTTTTCTAGTTCAGAAGCTATGCAAATGTTGGTACAATAATTTGGTTCGGTATTTGGATGCTTAAATGATTACATCCACTGAAGAGGTAAATGAAAAGAATTAGATTTATATTTCAGATCACAGAATAGGATTTCAGAACTAAAAAGAAAAAGGACTACTGTTTCAAGACTCACCATTATACACATAGTACATGTGACAATAACAATATTCCTTGTGAGTGTATATAGTGTGAACTAGATTGTTGGTGGTGTGGTTTGTTCAGTATGTTACTTCTATTTCTGGGTCCAGAGGTGATTCCTGATTACCGTGGAGCCTACATTAAGATCAAAATCGAATGCACATGGGAGAAAGACCATTTACGGCCCCTCTCCTGAGCCTAACACCAGGGAAAATGCTACTCAGAGTAAAACCTTGGTACTGTGTAATGGACACACCTCATTAAGGAGCAGATCATTAACTGCAAAAGTCATAAGAGCTCAAATTAACGCCAATCTATGGGGCTACTCTAGATAAGACATGGCAAGAATGGTGATGAGAGTGATAACTAATAACAGTTACTAGATGTTTCTGTATGTTCCAGGCAATGGTTTCAGTTCTTTATGGTTATCATCTCACTGTAATCATCTTATTTGATAAGTTCTATATTTATTCTCCTTTATCATTTGAGGAAACTAAGGTTTAGGGAGGAGGAAGCTTGCCCAATAATGTACTTTTCCAAATATTAGACAAAAATAATGAATTTAGCTTCAAAGTCTGGTCTGCCTGAGGTCAGAGCCCTTACATTGAATTGATATTCCCTGGTGAGTGCATAAGAGACCTAGGTGTAGAACGAACTCAGCATTTAAAATCCTCTTGGAAACATGTTTGAAAGTACAAGGAGATAGTCCTGATAATAATGCCAGGAGAACAGCACAAGTGGGATATATGAGCATGTTACTTAAAGTACTGGTAAAGAATGTGCATGTGCCTAGAAGGAGAAAGTACAGGTCAGAGGCACTTGGCCATTAACACATGACAGCGTGTTATATTTTAATAGAAGTGTTTTTTTTTCTGAAAAGAGACTTCTGCTCTCAGACGGGCATTTTGTTTTATGTATTTGAGACAAACAACTGCCTAAAATGCTGGCATCCACATCAATATACAGGAGGCTGACTATGAGAGAGATATAACATATCTTGTTATCAATTCTGTTTTCACACATTCCTAACCCAAAGTAATGTATGTAAAACAGCATTTCTTTTCAGCAAGGCTTGAAATATAGGAAACTCCTATCATATTGACACTGTAGAATGTTTCTTTTTTTTCTGAAATGATGCTCTAATGACTTCCTGGAACTTTTCTCCCTTCTTTTTCCTCCTCTGTTAAATCTGTCTTCTCTCTTATACCCTCTAACTGTTGCCCCCACTCGAATTCCAATTTCTCCTGTTTTCTTTTCTAAGTTTTCACTAAATTTTATGTCATTTAACAAACTCATCTAGTTTCATAGATTTGATAAATATTTCCATTTGTTACGAGGCTTCTAAAATTTATATTTCTGACTCTGGTACACTCTCCCAAACTACAATACTCTGTATAACACCTGAGCAAGGTGTCTTCCTTGAAGTAAGTATGTCCAAATCTGGTGCCACTATTTTTCTTCTCCCCTATAGCTACTACCTCACCCACATCCTGTCTTTACCAAACATGAAAGAGTTTAGCAGTATCACAGGTCACTCATGTCTCAGAGACTCAAAGGCAGTTTCATGATGGAGGGACAATCTGAGCTATGCTTTTGCAGTGTGAGCTAATTTACCCATATGGAAGCTATGGGTAGAACCAAGTAAGGGCTATATCAAGTCATGAAAAGGAGTGAACAGGGACAATGAATCACTTTGTCCAAACCACAGGGCTTCAGAGTGAGTAGATACCTAACTACTTAATACAGTGAGAACCATTCATTTCCCTTCCTGGGGGCCAGAACTGCAAATATAACTCCTTTGGGTTTTCTCCTTGCAAGTGACAGAGGTTAATCAGGGCTCATAGTCATGGCACCTTTTTCATTTCCTTTTCCAAAGTAAAGCCAGCCGAAAAAGTCTCTCTATTTCAACACCTTTAGTATCTGTGGCTGAATTTTTCTAACAATACTTTCTCAGACTCTTAATAGTTTTCACTTGAATTTGATAACTGGTCTCCCCAACTCTTAATTCTTCCCTTATGTTCATCCACTGTAATAGAACAATGAAGCCAATTGAAAACTATTTGGGTTCTGTGATTTGTTTTCTTCAGACTGTAATGTAAACAAAATAATTTGTTCCATACTGTTTCAAATTCTCAGCCTAGCGGCCTTGCAGCAGAAATCCACTACTCGGTCCTTAGCTATGACGGCATGACTTTTCTTCTGGGAGTCTTTCTAAAAACCCACTACTGGGTTGCACAACTCTGTTCTGAATTTTCACAAAACCCACCCCCCCATCATAACTTGCACCATGCTTTATTTAAATGACTTATTTACTCATTTCCTTCCCTTAAACTTTATAATGTACCCAAGCAAGGAGAACAGGAAACATAAACTCATAGTTGTATTTCCTGACCTATAGGAGGACTTTAATAAATCTCTGTTAAATTAACTAATAAATAAGTGGATTTACTCACTTTAGATGAATGAATTTCCTCATTCCGAAGCCCTGTGGTTGTCCCATTTTCCCATCTTCCTGGCTCCATGAGGCCCTTGCTTGGTCCTAACCACAGTCTTCACATGTTTAAAGTACACTACAAAAGCATAACTCAAAATGCTCACTCCACCAAGAAAACATCACACAATCTCTTAGACATGAGTGACCTGTTCTAAGCTTTTGCAATATTTGTTGTACCTTGTTTATGGTGTTGAGTGCTTTCTACTTCATAGCATGAATTACTTAGATTCCCAACAAATCTAGAAGCTCTCTGAGGACAAAAATCTTTGCTCATTTCATTTTTAATTATCCTACATTCTTAGCTAAAATGTCTCCTAAAAAGCTCAACGAATCAATATTTATTAGCTACAATGATAATGAGTTACCTATATTCATAAACAAAAAGACACGCATTGGAAACTGTCATATTTATATTTCTCAATCGTGAAAAATTCGTTCAGACAGATCTTCAATCTGAGAAGATCAAGTTTTTCGGTGATTTTTAGACTTGTACTTAGCTGATCAGCAAGTACAAGTATGAAAAGCAACTATTCCTTTCAAATAGTTGAGTTCTATATGTGTATATGTATGTGGATATATATGCATGCATATGTGCAGGTGTTTATAAATTCTATTAAATTCATCACAAGTATTCAGTGTAATCAGCTTCATAACCAGTGCACAAATGAGGAGACAGAATAAACTAGCTCTGCTGAAGGTTCCACATGCTCCATTGCATACATTAACTTTGTAAGGGGAACCATTACCTTGATTTCTATTAGTATATATTAATGTCTACTGTTTTAAAATTTTAAGTAGATGAAGGTATTGGTTAGATTTCTGTAGCTTTGCAAAACACCTTTCATGTCAAATTTAAAACAGTGAACATTTATTTGGACTCATGGTTTTAGAGGCTTTAGCACTGGTCAGCTGGTTCCAAGACAGTAACATCATGGCAGATCATGGCAGAGAAAAGCTACTCACCTCACAGCAGCCCAGAAACAGCACATGGGAGCAGCCAAAGAGAAAGGCGACAAGGAGCAGGTAAAGTACCCAAGGTCATATTGTCATGTACGTCATTTAGACATACATGAAGTGCCTTTTACTAATCTCTCAAAATAATCAAGCCAACAATCAAGATTAACATCAATGCTTTGTTTTTATTAATGTTGTTATATACTGTTGAGACACCATGGTAATCATTGTAGATCACCTTGTATTGTGGTTTTATATGACTTTTTGCTTCATGCTTTTCTAGTAATTGTTTTGTTTTGTCTTGCTTTGTTTTGTTTTTCCCTCTAAAGCAGAAAGGATAGATATACATGTAGAGACTCATGAATGTGTAGAGATTATAAACAGTTTACGAGAACCAACTATATAATGCATGTTGAAATGAACAACTGCTTTGACCAAAAAGAGACACCACAGTACCCAGTGCTGATTCCACAATGTCATGATGTGACACCTAGCAAAACTATCATTCTTTGTTCAAAGTTATTTTAACTTTTTTTTGTTTTGTTTAAGTTCAATACACATGAAGGTATGGACAGCTGTTTTGAGGAGAATGAGAGACACTATGACAGCCATTCTTGGCTTCCCTAATGTCTGGTCTTGAAGACCTGAAATGCCTTCCTCATCCTGCTCAGATCAATTCCATACTATGTTGTTTCATGTGAATTCCCTGTATGTGACAATATGGACAACTATTTGGAAGAAAACAAGAGTCAATATGATAGAGAGTGAATATCTCCGATTGTCTAGCTTTGAAATTTATGTCTCTTACATTGCTTTCTTATGACCCACTTTGTTCTGTTTTGTTGTGTTTAATTTTACCCTTTTGATATAATTGCATGTATGTTTGAGTGGGTAAGATGGATGCCCATATTGCTGTTTTTGTCAGATCGTGTTAACCGTCCCACTGTTTGAATGTCTACTTTACATGTTTTAACATTTTTAACATTTTTAATTTGAACAACTATTTCCAAGAAGTCAGTATGTAATTTGTCAAGTAATAATTTCTTAGGTTTTTGTTGTTGCTGTCCTTTTCTTTTTTCCCTTGTAATTCTATATTGTTGCTACCCTTTATTCTGTTTTTTTCTCTTTAAATAAAATTTTTAAAAAAACAAATAAATCATTATGAAAATGAAAAAAAATAACATAATACAGTGTGAGTTCTTTCAAGCATGGTCCAATATTACATTTCTGAGGTTCACCCACATTGCTATGCCTAGTAGTAGTTTTCTCATTCTCATCGATTTACAGAATTATGTAGTGTCAATATCAAAACTCCACTTCTTTTTTGTTCATTTTAAAGTCCATGAACATTGTGGGTGTTTCCAGTTTGCTGCTGGCAGTATTGCTAGGCCCATTCACGTTCTTTTAGTGACCATATTCAGACATTTCACCAGAATGTGTGTCAAAGTGGAATTGTTTCCTCTCAAGGCATGTGTAGCTCAAGCTTTTGAAGATACTTCTGAATAGGTTTCCAGTGTGGCTGTGTTAATTTAAACTCTAAACTACGATGTATGGAAATTCTAAGTTTCATCAACATTTGGCATTCCCATGCTGTTTTCATTTTTATTTATCTGATGTTATGAATCAATAGCACAATTTTTGGTTTTAATATTCTCTTTTCTGATTTAGTGGCAAAACTAAACATCTTTTACTGTTGGCCATTTTCATACCTTCTTTGTAACATCCCAGTTTTTTTGGCAAAGAGGTTCGTGTTGCACATATCTTCTGCCACTCTTTGATGGATTGCTGTACATGCTCTTAAAGGAATTTTTCTACTCATTGATCTTCAAGTTCAAGGATCATAACATGTAAATGTATTTCAAGAAATATTTTTGAGTTTGACAGATCAAAACTTAAGCCTGAGTTGCCCCTCTGCATTACTCAAGTTAGATGACAAAAGTGTGTCAGCATCGATGACCTATGGCTTCTCTTTTGTTCTGGGCCACATGTCATTAAATATGGCAGAGCATGAAGAGACCTCAGTGGGCACTTAAATCAGTATATCTAAATGTGGCATCTCTGAGTTGCAGGGTCTTAGGTTTCCTTGTATGTGAGGTTTGGGACTGACAGCTTTAGATTACTTTTATCTAACTGTTTAAAAGGGTTACATAAGACTTCATTTGACACAAACAGAATCTATGCTTAAAAATCTAGATTTTGTTCAACTACAGTGAGTTCAAGTCTCTCTAGCTGAGTTCATGAACTCAATTCTCTCCATGATTCTGGTCTAACAAGTAGTGTTTGAAGAGTGAGTTTACATGTTTAGTTTCTGGTTTAAGTTGAGCTGTATTTAATACACAAAAAAAACTGATCCCTGGAGAATTTAAGTGCCCCAGTGACTTTATGCAGTGTACTATCATCTTTCATCCATCACTGTATTTCCCTTATTTCTTTGATCATCCCAATGCTGATTTCAACAGATTTGCACAGATACAATAGGCAAAGCCCTACTATACTCCTTTTACTTCTTCATCTAAGACTTCTCTGATGCCCAAGTATGAGTTATTTTCTGAGAACCTGCCTAGCACTCATACCTGTGCAGACCATAAGCGCAAATAAGTTAACATATACAGGTATGGGTGCCAAGAGACGAATGTTTCACTTTTTTTTTTTTTTTTTTTTGAGATCCATTTCATAACATCACTGTGAAGTTCTGGTAGGATAGAACTTGAGCCTCTCTTTTTGGTAGCCAGATCGATAATACATTTGGTGGTAGCTTTTCCTTCTTCCCAATTTCTTTTCTCTTGCATTTTGTACCTGCTCTTTGCCATACCACTCTCTAACAAACTACCTCAACTACCTTACCTAAGATAGAACCTCAGATCTGCTTTATGGAGGATCTAGACTAGGAGTCATATCTACTAAGCTGGGAACAGCTCCAAATCTTAAACTTCAGCTGTGTAAGTTTAAAATGCATCTTTCTGCTTCTCTGCCCCAGAGGTGAGTTTTGCAAGTAGTCAACATATTTTCATTTCATTATTTCTTCAAGACTCATTACACATAGTAGCAGAATTAAACAAACAAAAGATATTTTACTGGATACTACTTTTCCTCCATGAAAGAATAAAATAATTATTTCCCAGAAACATTGGAAGCATAAAAATTGTAGGTATTGCACATTAACCACTTTGGAGCAGCGCTCCAAAGAACACAGAATACATACATAACTCAATGCTAATTTGAAGGGCTACCATCCATAGTTTCAAAGTTAAAAATTCAGGCAATGATTAAGTATGATTAGCGCTGAATTTCCATTCACATAGAGAAAAAAGGAAATCTGAAAAAAGAAAGATGAAGAAATAAGAAATAAGCAAATACCACTTAGGTCATCAGGAAAAGACAGCAGTGAAAATGAAATGACCACAAGCCAAATCCCATACTATGTGGCCAAACCACCATCATTATAGAATGAGACATCTACAAAGCTGTTTCTAGTTTGTGCGAGAAAACATCTTAGTGCTTCCTTATTGACTGTTGGCCCCGCAAGCATCTTTTAAAATCTTATGAGTAGAAACATAATTATAGTAATAGCATCTCCCTTTTGTTAAACGTATACTTACAAGGAAAACACTATTATAATGTTTAAAACAATCCAGTTAACAGTCACAACAACTTTTTGAGGTATGCAATCTTGTCATACCGATTTGTCAAGTGATGAAGTAAAGGGCAGAATTGCTGTAACTTGTCTAGAGCTGCAGAAGTGGAAATCCTGCATTTCATTCATTTCCCATTTTTCTGGGCCATATTATCTTCTCTGAGATGTCACTGTCAACATTACTACTTGGTGAAAATCTGCTCAACAACAAGTGATGGACACAGATTGAACTCAAGATCCTGAGGTCTTAATTTCAGATCATGTGTAGAATTCCCATAGCTCTCCTCCTCCTTGTGTCCCCAAGTATTAGATTTCCCCATCTGAGATCACATATCTTAACACTCATATGCTTTGCTGCATAACTGTGTCACTTATCTGCCTGGTCAGCTAATTCTGATTGATTTGCCATCTATTGTTCTGCATTTCCCAAGCCATTATCTGGGCCATATTCTCTGAGATGTCACTCTTACCAATACTACTTGGTGAAAATCTGTTCACTAACATGGGAAAATGGACTTTCTTTTATCTTGCACAGATCAGCTTGGAAGCACATTTCTCTATTCAAAGAGGGATCTTTACCATGGGGAAGTCTAAAGTTTATTCTTGTAATTTTTCTCATTGATTTATGTTCCTGTTCTCCTGAAAATCTGACACACCCTTTAAAGATTGCTGCTATCATATATCTAAATGATTTCAAATACAAACTTTATTTTAAAAGGAGCAATTCTCAGCCATTTACTTGTAGTCTTTAGAACCACTCCATTTTGTCATTTCTAAGTCACTGAGTAGGTTTTTCTTTCTGTAAGCACAGTTAGGGTATATGCCTTTATATAATATTTTCTCTAAAATGAGAAAATGCTGTTTTTTTTCAAGTGAGCTTTTATTTTAAAACAGCTTGATGCTTACGGAAACATTGTAAAGACAGTATAGGGAGTTCCCACAAACCTAGAATCATTTCTCATCTTGGCAACATGTGATATTACTAAGGTACATTTGTTACATTAAAAAACAATATTGTAATGCCTTCATGACTCTGTTCTGATCAGTTTTATACTATTTTGTTTTGTATTAATTCATTGTGTGTGAAGATATAGACAACTATTTAGAAGTAAACAAGAGACATTATGGCAACCACTATAGATCTCCTGTTGTCTTGCTTTGAAATCTGTGTCACTTACATTGTTTTACTTCTGATCTTCTTTGTCCTATTTTGTTATGTTTAGTTTTACTCTTTGTTTAAAAAAATAATATTGATCAATTGGTATCAGGTATAGTCCGTACTTTCAACAGTTTTATGATTTTGCTCTTCCAAAATCTCTTAAGTATGCCACATTACATAAATTGCGGTTCTCTTAGGTTTCACTTGGCTGCTAGAGTTTCCTAGAATTAAGATGACACTGAAAGTTTTGCAGACTACTGCTCAGGTACTGTGATGATTTTGTGATGATCCTGACAGTTTTTCACACTACTGGTCAGGTATTTTGTAAAATGTCCTTTAATTGCAACCTGCTTGGTATTTTTTTCATGACTAGCATAGGGTTATTCATTTTGTAGATAAAGGTTATAGAAGCAAAAGGTCTTTTTCAACATATCATATTATATCTTATCATGTCAAATATACAACTATTGAAATGACTTCACTGTTGTTTTTAGTGCCATTTGTACGGTTTCTTGGTTTCTCCATAGCAGTGTTTACTCATTTTCCTCTTTCCTTACTGTGTTCTTTGAAGGAAAGTCATTATGCACAGCCACACTTACTGAATGAGAAATTCCTTGGCCATCATTTAGGGGAAATAATTCATTTGTAATTATTCTGATGGGATAGAGCATTTACTTAGCATGGTGAAAGCCTGGATTTAATCCCCAGCTCAGCAAAAGAAAAACCATGGGGGGCGCTGCTGAACTGGAGATTGAGCACATGTGAGTGAGCCGAGTGAACAAGTAGTTCTAGCCCTGAGAATACAGGCACCTGAGATGAGCTAGTCGAATAAGTTGTTAGGCAGAGCATCCCCCCCCCCCGACACCAACCTGCCACGTGTATAAATAAATGCACTGCAATCATTGGGTGGTTCCCTTTCTCCGACTAGGAGAGCAGGAGCTCCAGCTGACCTCAGATTTCTGCATTCTAACTCTTGTCTTTGTTTCTTCATCCTCCGCTGTCCTTCCTCCCCTCCCCGGAAATTTCAAGATCTGCATTGGATGTGGCATAAAACAATTTTTATAGAAACATTTCTCATGAGAGGTTTGCCTTATCTCCCTATTTCTTTGCTGAAGTATTCACTTAAATCAGTATAAACTCATGGATACTTATTTTATACTTCTGGTTGTCATCCACTACTATTTTTTTTTCCTCTGATGTTTTAGCTTTGGCCACTGAGAACTCCTTCAGTTGGCTTTGTAGATCTTGACAGATCTTCACTATTAAAGGGTTTTGGCTACATGTTCACAGTTTTTTACTCTTTGATAATACAAAATGCTTAAGGCTCACATACTATATTTCCAGTCTCAATCCTTGTACCAGCTATTTGGCTAAATTGGCCTGATTCCTTTAAGTGGAAGATGGCATTAGAAACAAAGATGCTAGGTTTACTGTTGCTTTTAGATCACCTCAACTGACATAGAAAAGAAGTAATATCTCTATACTAAAATGTATTTATACACAATTTCATGTATACTTATATGTGCGATACTCTGCATATGAAGCTAAACACGAGCTCACACTGAAGTGTCCAAATCCAATCCATCATGACATGGATCAGCCTAGCCTCCTCCCCTCCCTCTGCAACAGCAGGACACATGGCTTCCACTCGGCCCTACTCCAGTGCATATACACAACAAGAGCAGAATTGTCAAACTGTGCCCCTGGGGGAAAAACTTTATTATTTTGGATATAAAGCAATGCTATGGTTTTGAAATTTATGTTTGAAATAATTCTGAGGAACTCTCTTGATTTCTACTTTTGGCGCACTTTCTAAGGGAAATAAAATCTGGGGACTAGGAAGAAAAATACAGAAATGATCTAGAGAAAGGTTCAGAAATGAGAATTATGAAATCCACGTATAAATGGAGAGTCAATATGGCAGGGTTGTGAGAAGAGCATGTACAATTTAAGGTGCACCCGAGAAGACCCCAGAGCAGAGGACGGTGTTGCTCACTTGCTGTACAGCAGGAAGCTGACTGTGCCCCACAGGGTCTCTGAAAGCTGGTGTCAGGTTGCAGGAGCCAATTGTTCCCTTTCTGCAGTACCTGGGCTTTTAAGCAACTCCATGATTCATTCACCCTTATCATTGCTGGATTATTGCAGCAAGGGGGACAATATCACAGGCATTTTGGTTTTGATTTTTAGCCTTTAGGTTTTTTTTAGAGCAGTTTCATGTTTAATGCAAAGTTGTCCATATAGAGTGTTCACAGTGTCATCATACACTTTGTGTCCTCACACAACACGACTTTCTAACATTTGGGGCCATAGTGGTGAATCTCTTATAAGCAATCACCTCTGTACATAGACTTGGGAATTGTGTACCCAAAGTCCACAGTGTACATTAGGGTTCACTCTAGATGTCATTCATTTTAAGAACGTTGACATTTGCACAACAATATGTACCCACAACCATAGTGCTGTACAGCATAGAGTAGTTTTACCGTCTTAAACCACTTCATTCTTTGTTTAGCTGTCCCTTCCTTCTGCTAACGCCTAGATGCCATGATCTTTCTACTGTCTCCGTAATTTCACCTTGTCCAAAACATAATGTTGAAACAACACATTATGCATTTTTGATGCCTTTGTTCATTTAGAAATACGTATTTAAGTTTCCTGTCTGTTTTTCACAGTTTCAAAGAACATTTCTTTTTTTTTGATCAAAAATATTCCATTGTCTGCAAGTATTACAGTTAGTTTATCCATTCTTCTATTAAAATATAATTTGATTATTTCCAAGTTTGGCATTATGATTAAAGCTACTAAGAATCAATGTGCAGGTTTTTGGATAGACATACATTTTCGGGGTTTTTTTATGCAACTTTCAAAGAGTATGATTACCAAAATATACAAGTAATCTGTTTACTTTTTATGAACAAGCAGAAAAACAACCTGCCAAGCTGTCTCCTAAAGTGACTATACCATTTTCCATTCTTGCCTGCAATGAGTGAGAGTTCCAGTTGCTCCACATTCTCACCAGTATTTAGTACTATCAGTGTCTTGCATTTCCAACATCATAGTATGTGTAGTGATAACTCCTTGCTGCTGTACTTTGCAATTTCCTAATGATATATGATATTGAGTGCGTATTTGCTAACTCTCTATCATTCCTAGTGAGAAGTTTGTTCAGTTCTTTTGGTTAATTCTTAAATTAGGTTACTTTCTTACTGCTGAATTTCAAGACTTCTTTGTATGTTTTAGATATCAGTACTTTACTAAGTATGTTTCACAAACACTTCTCCTGGTCTGCAGTTCATCTTGGCAACCTTTTGCAGAATTTTTTTTATTTTAATTAACTCTAACTAACTTGTTCAGTTTGTGGATCTTGCATTCAGTATCATATTGAGAAGTCAGCAATAAATTGAAGGTCATGTGGATTTTCTTCTATATTACTTTCTGGGAATTGTATTGTTCTTTATTTTGTATTTATATCTATGATCCATTTTGAAGTAATTTTTATGAGATGCAAGTTCTATGTCTAGATTTACCATTTTCCATGTGGATGTCTATTTGCTCCAGTAACATAAAGACTTCTCTTCATTGTATGGTCTTTGCTCCTTTGTAAAGATCTGTTGATGATTATGGGTCTATTTCTGGGTTCTATTCTGTTTCATTGACTTATTTTTCTATTCTTTCCCCTTTGGTAATCTGTCTTGATTACTATAACTTTCCCTTGAGGTTGGGTAGTATTAATTCTCCAACTTTGTTCACTTCAGTCTGTTCTTTTTTTTTTTTTTGATCAGTTATTTCTAAGTATACTGGAAATACATTTAAAATATTCTCTTGCTCTTTTCATAAGCTTCTACCTTTTCCACAGTGCTTGTTGTGGAAATAGTTGAAAACCTTGTATTTTTTTTTAATTTTTCCTCACTTTAAGGAAGTTTGATATACAAGTAATTTTACTATTCATTTTCTTTCTCCTAATAGGAAGAAACTGGTCATTAAATTGAGTTAAGGAAAAGAAGACAGAGTGGGAGAGGTAAAAAGAGAGGGAAGGGAAGTGGGAGAGGCAAAGGGAGGGAAGAAGGAAGAGGGGAGAAAGAGAAGAGAGGAGGAAGGGGGAGAGGAAGAGGGACAGGGAGGGCAGGGGAGAGACCGAGAGAGACAGAGACTGAGATAGACAGAGACAGAGAACTGCTGGATGTTTCTGTTATCATCTCAGACATTGTCATCTTACAAGGTGTATAGCAAACAAGTCTTCATAGCTTGTAACTCAGTTCATACCTGGCTCACATCCTCTCTTAAGACCATTGAGGATAGCACAGTTTTATACATTGATGAACGCACTTTTTGTAATATAAGAGTAAACAATAAGGAGATACTGCAAGCAAAGATGTTATACATATTCGAAGATCCTGGATATTCTGAATATATTCAGAAGAAAAATAGAAAGTAAAAGTTTAGTTTAAAAAATATATGCATAATGCATATATTGTTCCAATGGCAAATTTTTTTAGTAGTATTCAACATGAGTTGAAAAACCTAAAGAATTAAGACTGCTAAAGGCTAAAACAGATACTTTGGGATGTCTTTTTAACATCAATGTGATTCATTTAATAGTTCACATTTTGGAATATATTAATTTAAATTATGATTTTTGATTTGCATTTGCATCAAATATTTAAATATGAAACAAGTGATTTTCAATTTTGCTATTTTTTTTAAAAACAATGGGCAGTTCAGATATATACTCATTTTCATTTATAGAAAAGTCTCCAAATTGTGTTATATTAGTAATATAGAAATAAGAAAGCTGCTCACGTTTTATTGAAAATGAATAGTGCGATTCAGATGCAAAGAGTTATTGAAATAGAAAAGGTAAGAAATGCTTTGTTTTATATTCTAGAATACTGGGAAAAGCACAGACATAGTCACAGGAGTCCCTTACAGGCTCTTTGGTATATAAACATTTCTTGACTTGAGAAATGAAATATTTCTTTAGACATAGACACTTTTGAGTATCAAAGTAAAAGTAACTGAAAAGGACCTTATAGAATGATTCGTAAAGACCAGTACTCCACACATAGGAAACCACTTGGGTCTATTTTTAAACATTTGTATGAAATGGCTCTTCTTAAGTGAAGAAGTAAAAACAGCAAATAAATATATGAAAAAAAATTTTCAACATCACTCATCACTCAAGAAATGCAAATTAAAACACCACCAAGTTTCCACCTCACTCCAGAAAGAATGCCTATTATTAAGAAATCAACCAATAATAAATGCTACTGAAGCTGTGGAGAAAAAGAAAACATTCTCCACTGTTCATGGGAGTGTAAATTGGTACAACCGCTATGGAAATCAGTGTAGAGCTACTTCAAAAAACTGAAATTAGAGATTTCATTTGACCCAGGTATTCCCATTATAGGGAGCTTCCTGAAAGAGTTAAAAGCACCATACCACAGTGATACGCATACCTATGTATATGATTTATAATTACTAAATCTTGGAAATGGTTCAAATGCCCATCAACAGGTGAATGGGTAAAGAAAATGTGGTATTTATATACAATAGAGAACTACTCTGTCATGAAGAAGTATAAACTTGAGACATTTTTAGGTAAATGGGTACATCTCAAGACCATAATTTTAAGTGAAATAAATCAGACACACAAGTTTAAAGTTTGCACTCTCTTGTGTAAGAAATCCAAATTATAAATAAGGAGAAAATGGATGTTAGACAGAGGGAACTAGAAAGAACTCGTTCAAATGGGAAGGGAAATAAGGGAGAGAGGAGGAAAAAGGGAAGAGAAGGGTTTAATGAAATACAGTGGAAGGAAAAAATGAAAAACTTTTGTAAAACGGGAAGGGGAAAAGGGCTGAAAGGATGGAAAGGAAATGGGAAAAAAGAATTAAGACATTATGTACAAGTACAAATTCCCCTTGAGGAATATAACAGGCATGGTAAACATGTACTATTAAAACATTTAAAAATAAAATGCATTTTTTTTCCAAGAGATTATTGAAAACAGTCACCCAGGAATTCTGATACATTTTCATCACATGTTTCAGTGTTTTTCATAAATGGTGAGGGTTAACATGATGGCCAGCTGCTGTTAGTTGGGTGGTGTTCTTTTTCACTTTATTGTTGTTTGTGTTAATGTGGCCTGCTTAATGTGGTTGTTTTAGTACCATCAAATTTTCCTGAAGCAACTTACTCTTAAACACATTCTGAAAATGTGTTTGACTCAGAATTAATCTACATTCCCACCCTACCTCCTCAGATAAACAGCATGTATTTTACATTCTAACCCTCACTTTGCAGATAGAAAATAAGTTTGTGATTTGTCTTTCAAATGTGGCATATTTTGAGCATGAAAAAAGTATATATTTCAATCTAGTTTTTAGCATCTTACTAACTACTTTTTTACTGAATTCTTAACCTCTTTGCTTCAGGATAGGAAACTCAGGAACCAGGATACCGTTGGAGAAAAATTTGAGGATAAAACTTTCTCTGTGGCTCTTAAGAACTTTGTTTTCATGTAGCTTTTGCGTGTGTGTGTGTGTGTGTGTGTGTGTGTGTGTGTGTGTGTGTGTATGTATTGTTTGTTTGTTGCTTGGTTTTGGGGTGTTTTTTTTGGGGGGAGGCATATAGACTGCCTATTTTGTCTTTCTAGCTAGTAAATTTGCCATGACATGAACTTTTCTATTTGGTACCAGAATACTCTACATGAAGTGAGCAAAAGAACTCAATGTCAAATATTTTGTTGACTGTAGGACTCAACTCTATTATATTTCCTTCTTTCCAGAAGCGTGTGCCATGAATTCTGTCAGCCTTCACTGGTCTCTGCTGAGATATCTTGCTAAGAATATATTATTTTGTGCCATTTAATCTGGTATTCTCTTGCTTGTTTTGTCCTGACACAGTTTTAGGTACAGAAAGTTCTCTCTTTCCTTCAACTTTGTGCTTTATCTCATTTTTTCTATCTTTCCATCATTTCCCTTGTATTCATCATCTGTTACTAAATAAAAAATGTTCATCATACATAAGCAAGTTGTTGGGGGAGTGATCTGGAAGGCTCTGGCTGCCTCCCTGGCTTCTCTGTTGTCTGCATTTCCTGAACACCATGACATGAGTGGCTCTCCTCTGTCTAGTTTAAGCCTGCTAAACTTCAATAGAAACATTGCTGCCGCTGTTCTTTACCAATCAGATTTTATTGGTACATTTTAGGTACATATAATGATCACGATCATCACAGAGAATTTGTACCTATGCATGATACAACATTTCTTTTATTTTTCCCATTCCCCTATTCTCCCTTCAACCCCTCCTCTTCTCCCCATTTATAAAAACTTTGTTTTCGTTTTTCTTTCTTTTCTAATATTTTTACTTTAATCTTTTTTCCTTTCTCCCTCCCCTCACTCTTCTTCCCCTCCCCACATGAACATTTTGGATGGAAACTTAGGAAACCATGACCCAAAATAACCCTCCCCTCCTGTAAGTTGCGAGTCTCAGGTATTTTCTCTCAGTAATGTGAAAGTAATGCAAATATAATACTTTTTGGACTCATCAGATTTCAAATCTATTGTTTCTGTCACTTTTAAATTATCACAATTTTGTGCTTCATTTCCGTCATTAGATTTCCTACTCACCACTGCCAGCATTTCCTTTAAAAGACATTTTTGCTCCCCATTTTGCATCAATAGTAGTCAACACGGTTCTTGATTTTTGCCAGTTATCCTCAAGTATGAGCAGCATAGTTTAGTCCTCTGAATTATTCTAGTCAGAAGTGATTTACATTACTATACACTAGCTATCCACAGTCAGTACACTTTTTTTTTTTTGTACCGGGGATTGAACTCACAACCATGTGCTTGCAAGGCAGGTGCTTAGGCCACTGAGCTAAATCTCCGGCCCCTAGTCAGTACACTCTTAATCTTATTCTTCATTGAATCAAACTATATGCTACTTCCTTAGAATTTGTTGTAATTTGAGCCTTTAATGTCTTTCAAAGAGCCATGTATTAAAGGCCTGATCCCATGGAGTTGTTATATTGAGAAGTGGTGAGATGTTTAAGAAATAATGCCTAGTCAGAGATCTTTAGGTCACTGGGGATATGACCTTGAAGGAATTGTGGAACCCTGTGTGGAGGACCACCTGGATGACTCTCCTTGAATAAAAAGCAATTATCTCCACTTTGGGTAAGCCTGGTCCTATTTCCATGTACTGACAAGTATAGAGGGGGTTAGGCCGTTTCTTCATCCCTTCACTTGGCTTTAAGCAATGTAAGTAGGGCTGGTTGAGGAGCTGATCCATAATCTTTGAGGTTTCCCACCTCTTGACTCCCAAAAACATGATTGAGCTGGGTGGGATGAAGAGCCACTGCTGTGTCCTGTTGACTGGGATCCAGCACTGAGATAAGAGGCTATGACTTCCCAGGACAGGAAAATTTACACATCAGAACTTAAACACTGACCCCAAAACATTAGATGCTACCTCAGTTGTGTTATACAGATTACTCTTTCTGCACATCTTTCCCCTGCATATTGCAGAGGTGATCTCAGGCCACCTAACTAACCCAGCTCATAGCACTCATGTACTTTCAGCCTTTCTCACAGTTACTCATTCTCAAGGCTCTCCCTTCTTCATGAGTTAATAAAATTCAGGTTGGGTCCTGGACCACGGCCTTTGTTTAAATGAAACTTCATCTTGGCTGGACTTAGTATCCCTTTGGGTCCCCATAACTATGACTATGTCTTAATGTCTTTATTCTTAACATAGGTCACATCATGTTGTATCGCCCCATGACTGGCCTAACGTTATGGGGTTACCTGATCATAGACTAAAATCTCTGAGACTATAAGCCAAATAAGACCTTTTATTTTATAAGTAGATTAACTCAGGTTATTTGCTGAGTCTTTTGCACAAAAATGTATGAATCTTGAGACCATTATGCTAAGTGCAAAAAAGTCAGACACAAAATGTTCAGTATCACATGGTACCTTTTACATGAGAAACCCAAATAAGTTAAAGAGTCAAATAAAGGAGAAATAGCAAGAAAATAGGGAGGCAGGATTTTCATATATGGGGAAGGGCCTCCGGGAAAAGAAGGAGGGTGAGTGACAGGGGGATAAAAATTTATCAAGATGAGATATATATCCATAAATCTGTTAGTATGAGCATGAATATTATACATCATAAATATTACCAATAAAAAGTAAAATCTAACAGTGATTTCTTGATTAATATAGCACAAACAAAACTTTTGTCTTTCCTCTCCATACCCATTACCCTTGAATTAGTTCTGCTGATTTCTTGATTTTAAATGACACCAGCATCCACTTAGAAATAAATCTAAGCATCATCATCAGAGTCTATCCTTTCCATTTCCCTAGAAATATATGCTGATTTATTTCATTTCTCCACATTCAAAATAGAACATAGTATTGTACCTGGGTTGTTGTAACTTCCTAACATGAAGCTGTCCATTCTCTACATAGCTCCCAAAACGATCATTCCTAGAATGCAAGGATTGTGGATGCGAGCTGAGACTAAAGGAAATAACTTGAGAAATATTTACAAAAAGAAAGCAATCAAAAGTTATGTCACATGAGTGAGGGGCCTCAGTCATAAGTGGTGTATTCTAAGCAGTAGCACTGTGTTCTGTCTGATGGCATTGCTCCCCTGGTTAGTAATTTTCTGTCATAACTTCAGTATCTTCCCAGTATAAAATACTCCCTATGGCCTATATGAAAACCTTGTTTGATTTACCCTCTAGGCCAATATTATACTAACCACTCTCCTCGTCACCTAGCATCAGCCATTCTGGCCTCTTTTACTTCTGATCCATTATACTATTATTCCATTTTTATGTAATTATTTTTAAAAAGTACTAGTGAAGATTGATTAATATGTAAAAAGTTCTACATATTTAACATGTGAAATTTAGTGGGTTGTAGATAAGTGAAAATCATCACAAGCATCAAGGACATAGATATGTCTGTTTTCCAAAGTTTCTTCCCATCTGATTAGTTTTTCCTTTAGTAGTAGTAGTATTACTTGTGGCAATAACCCATAACAGAAGATCTCTCAGCAAGTTTTGAACAAGCAATATAGTATTGTTAGCTATAAATACTATGCTGAAAGTTAGGTCTTTAGAAATTATGTTCAGTTTATCACTGAAACTACAGCTTTTGACCAGTATCTCTCTATTTCCCTCATTCCATGATCCCAAGTAGTCATCTTTCTGTGTCTTATTTCTGTGAGCTCAGATTGCAATGATCTACATGTAAATAAAACACAGTACTCCTTCTTCTGTGTCCATTTATTTTACTTGATGTAGGATCACTTAGGTTCATCCACATGGTCCCAAGAGGCAAGGTTTCCTTAATTTTAGAGTCTTAATAATATTTCATTATCAATAGGAACGCATTTTTTTATTCTTCAATTGATGAACATAGAAGTTGCTTCCAGACCTTGTGTAGTGTACATGTTTTCTAGTAGTTTTATACCTTTTAGGTCTTACATTTAAATTTTTAATCCATTTTGAGTTCATTTTTATATGGTATGAGAAAACCACTTAATTTAATTCTTATAAATATTAATATGTAATTTTCAACACTAATTTATGGTCAAACTGTCTTTTCCCCATGTGTGCTGTTGGCAACTTTACCAAAAATCAATTGATCACAAATATGAAGATTTATTTGGGAGCTTTCTATCCTGTTGCATTGTGTCTATTTTTATGCATGACTATGGGGTCTTTGTACTACAGGTTTACAATATATTTTGAAATCAGATAGAGTAATGCTTCTGACTTTGTTCTTTTGCTCAAGATTGCTTCAGTGAGTCATATTTGTGGCTCCACATAAACATAAGGATTTTTTTCTAGAATAGTGAAGAATGTCTCTGATACTTTGATAGTGATTACTTTGAATCTGTAGATTATCTTGGCTATCATGGGTAATTTGGACAATATTAATTATCCCAATCCATGCACATGGGAAATCTCTTCATTCATTTGTGTGTTCTTCAATTTTTAATCAATATTTTATAGTTTTCACTGTGAAATCTTTCATGCCCCAGTTAAATTAATTTGCAAGTATCTTTTATGCCATCATAAATCGAATTGCTCTCTCTCTTTTTTTGTAGGAGATTATCTATTATTAGGCCATTAAAACATTACTAATTTTGTATATTTATCTTGTTCATTTGTTTGTTTTGCTTTGTTTTTGTTCTGGGGATCAAACTCATGACCTCGCATTTGTTAGGCAGGCCCTTATGATGCAGAGCTAAATCCCCTGCCCTGTGTATTTTGTATCCTTAATCATTACTGGATTTTTAAAATGGTTTCTAACTGTTTTTTTTAAATTAATTAATAAATTAATTAACTTATAGTAGCTAATATTTATGCTACATAAGATAATGCCATCACCAAAGAGGAGATAATCTTGCTTCTCCATTTTTATTTGGAAGTCTTTTACGAAATTTTTTTCTCACTAGTCACGCTGAATAGGACTTTAAATCCAATGTTTAATAGACATAGTGAGAGTACAAATCCTTTCATTGCACTTATCTTAAGGCAAAACCTTCATAATTTCAGAATTAAGTATGAAGTTAGCTCTGGGTTGGTCACACATATGACCTTTATTGGGCCTAGAGATATTCTTTTTATAGCTAATATGTTGAGTGCTTTTATTTTTTTATCATGAAAGACATTTAATTTTAAGTTGCTTTTTTTGCATATATGGAGATGACCATATGATTTTTACTCTTCTTGCGTTAATATGATATATTATATTTACTAATTGTTTCTTGTTGAATCATCTTTATCCTAAGGATAAATTCTATGTGATTATAGTAAATAATCCTTTTAATGTGTTGCTGAATGCAGGTTGCTAATACTTTATTGAGGGCTTTTTATTCTTGTAGTGTTCTGGCTTTGTTATAAATTTAGCACTGTACTCAGAAAAAATTTCAGAGAATTTCTCTTCAATTTTTGGAAGAGTTTGAGAAGAATCAATATTATTTCTTTAAAGGTTTGGTAGAATGTTACAGTAAATTTATCTGGTTCTAGATTTTTCTTTGAGGGGAGACACTTTATTATTGTTTCAATCTTCTTACTTGTTTTTAGCCTATTTAGATCTCATATTAATTTGTGGTTCTTTTTTCATATGTCTGGATGGCCATATTCACTTCATACTTGAGGAAGTTTCATCCATAACTTGTTTTGAAATAAACTTTCTATCCTTTTTTCTTTCTGTGTTCCCCTTGGAGTCCCATAATTCACATTTTTGTTTGCTTGATGTTGTTCCATAAATGCTGTAGACTCTCTATTCCTTATAATTCTTTTTTTATCCTTTCACTGGATAATTTCAAAGTTATCTGTCCTTAATTTCACTTAATTTTTCTTCTTGACTGATTTGTTATCGACTCTCAATGTAAGGTTGCATCCCAGTCACTGTATTCTTCGGTTTCAGAATTTTTGGCTTTTTCCCTTTCATGTTTTACAACATTTTGTTGAACTTCTCACCGTGTTGACATATTATTTTTCCTGATTTTATTTACCAATTACTGTTCTCTTATAGCTCACTGAGTTTATTTAACACAATTATTTTGAGTTTTCTTCTACACAATTCATCAATATATAAATTTTCATTTCTTTGGAGTCAGATACAACTTGCTGTTGTCAACATTTCCTTTATTTTTCACATTTTTCCTTTGCTGTTATCATGTCTTTATTTTTCACATTCTTTGAAGAGTTGTGTTGTTATTTACATTCATCTCCTCCAACTGACCTTCTTCAGGAGAGAAATAACTTCAGTAATCAGAGTGGCCAAAGAGACTGCTGTTACTTCAGATTCTTCCTTTTATAATTTTTATTTTTACTAGTATATGTTGCAGTTCATAATGATTACATTATTTGTGGGGAGTTGGTACATGTACATAACTCATCTGAACTATTTTATTCCTCCCAACTGAGATCAAGTCTTGGTATTTTGAGACTTCTCTTAACCTCACAAACTCAGCCTTTGTTCCTAGAACCTCTGTTTATTTTTTCTAGGTCAATAACCTGAGAGTTCAAAGCCACATGACTTCTCTCAGTCCTGCAGAGTGGAGCTGGCTGTAGATTGTTGAGATTGGACACATCAGTTAGTCGGTGTACACTTAGGTGAGACATCCATGAGGCTCATGAGAATGCACCAGTGGAACCCTTGAGCCAGAGAGACCTGCAGTTGGTTTTCAGAATTGTGTGCCAGTGGCTACAAAGTTCTTCTCTTACCTGTTCCTTGTTACCCCCAGATGACTCAATCATTCTCCATCCTAGGCAAGACCCCGGGGAAGCACCCACAGAATAGGTAAGTCTGACACTCCGCTTTCACTGCCCATCCTGCCTTAAGGTGAAATTTCAGGATCTCAGCACTGAGCTAGTTGCCTTGGAGGAGAGGTGACATTGTTAAACTGAAATCATTCTTTTTACCCTCTTCAATACAACTGGGTTTCAATTTTACTCTACTTCCTGGTCTAGAACTTTGCAGCTGGAACAGCTGGGCTCCCATAAATGTATTTTCATGTGAGTGGTTGTTAAGCCCAGTGTTTCTATGGGAGCTTGAGGACTGGAACTTCCTATTCTGCCACTGTGCTGGCACCTCCCAAATGTGACCCTCACTACAGGAAACTGGCTCCATGTCTGCTCTTTATGAATCCTACATACTTATCTCTTCAGCTTCCTCCTCTAACACCAATTCAACAATCATCTCTCTGCTCTGTCGGAAGTAGCCTCCTGCAGGTCTCTTAGGTGATATAGCTTATTGACTTTGCAGCATATGTATATGTGACAGCTATATATATATATAGCTATATATATATATATATATAGCTATATATACATATACAAATATATATGCATATATATGCTGTTTCCTTCTATATTGTTTACCTCTACCACTGTAAAAATGTATATATGCTGTTTCCTTCTATATTGTTTACCTCTACCACTGCAGAAATGTTTTGGGAACTTTGTCTATCTTGTTTACTCTTGTAGCCCCTAGAGCAGTATTCAACCTAGTGAAGATACTCTGTGAATAATCATTGAATAAGTAAGTTTTTGAAAGGGCTCTGAAATTTCCTCCAAAGTTACAAAAACTTCTAATCAATCCATTACTTTGCTGAAATAAAATCTAATTTCTTAAGCATTAGCATTTGTAATAAAAATGATTTATTATTCAGCTTTTTATTTTGATTACATATATAGTGTAGCCAATTATGTTTTACTGCCAGTTTAAAGCAGTCCCGTTATATTCTAGATCAAGTAGGCTTTATGAGTCTTCCAGGGAGCCTAAACTGTTTTTATTACATTGTTTCTCTGTGAAAATATGATGCATGGTCAAAATACCAAAAGTTTTTTTCTTCCCAATAAGTTATTAGTTCAAAAATATTATTATATTGATGGAGACCTAGGTATGAATTCTTATCAACTTCACATTAAGAACATCCTAAGATTCATACAACAACTACATTGTATCTTATTTTCAAAAGTATTTTCCGAAGACATGAATTCCGAATAGGTAAATATGATCTTTTTATGCAATGAGCAAGATATGTGGTACCTAACTTCAGCTTTAATTAGGTAGTTTGTTTCCTGCTGTGCCTTCGGATTTGGTTGCAATATTCAAAGATATCTGGAAAGCCAGAATGACAGCCTCTACATGGATCTCTTTGCTACTACCTATTTAAAAACACCATTTAAAAAATATTCATTAACACACATTTGCTTGTTTAGAACAAATGTATAATGGATTGAGTCCTATTCAGTTACTTAATAATCATCTGAGAGACAATGCAGAGGAGGTATTCTTTTCTACAGCAAAATATATGTGTTTACATAATGTAATTCTATTTTCCTTTAATATTTGTGAGAAAATTAGATCTATATTCTCTACATTTGCCTAAACTATTTCAATTAATTGTTTTATTTAACTAAGTGCTTTATTTTTAACATATAAATGAAAGTTTAACATGATTTTTCCCACCAGGAACTAATACACAATTTACTCAACCACAGATAGCATCCAAATTCCATATTAATAGTCACATGGTCAAAATGTCACTCCCATAGAAATTATATAAATTTAATGGCTCTCAGAGTAAAATTAAAAATACTTCCACATTCATGTATCAACATAACTACATTTATATGCTTCTTTTAAAAATAAAATTTACTTTCTCTGAAGTTCAGCAAAAATGATTTATCTTTTAAAATATTGGAAAAAAAGAAAATGAGTTTAAAATGTGTTAATATGTAGATGCTGGAGATGAAGAGTATGTGTGTGCATACATTCTTGATATTATCCAAATGTGCTTTTCTTCCTGAAAGTCTAATGCTGGATATAATACTTGCCATAACAGGCTGTGTTGGTCAATGTGTCCCTGGAAGAAGGTGTTTTCTATCTCAGAGGTAGCATAAGCACCATTAGATGTGATGTTGCTATGGTAACTTCTCTTTTTTAATTGAATAGCATAGTAAGTAGTCTTATAAAACCCACCAACCCATAACTTGTTGGTGCCCCAAGGAGGCTTTAATTTAAGCACCTTCTCTTTGTCTGTTTCTTTGAGTGTAAAGGGTTCAGGTGTTTGACCATATCTGTTTTATGAGACTGATGTGCTTTGGAACTTAAATCTTTGGTTTATTGACAACAGTTTCTAAACAGGACCTCAAAATGATTATAAAAACAAGGCAAAGACAAAAATAATTTCCATTCCAAGAAGAACAAATGCAGATTTCTACATAAGCCCATGCCTAAAATATTCACATGGAACAAAGCCCAAATTTTGATAATCTGATTTCACCAGACCTTATCAATACATTGTACAGTGCAAAGAAATAATTTTAGAAACATGAGTTTCTAACTAAAGAATGTTATGATAAATACATGCATGGACAACAAGAACATATATTTTAATTTAAATAGAAATTCTCCTGGGATCTAAGAGCCCTGTTTTCCTTTCTGACTCAAGCACTTGTCATGAGTTATTTTTGTCCTGGTTCAGAGATATTGTATAGGATCAAAAAATTTATTGTAACTCACTTTCAACCTCTTTGCTTCCAACAGACAAAAATTCTCTCAGTTATATAGCTATTTACGTTTAAACTAATAGTAAACCTATTTAAATTAAAATTGAACATACAACAATTGATAGTGATCAACAGGAAACTAGAGGTGTTATAACTTGTATTTAAGTAGGAAAGGATATCACAGTACTGATAAAGAGATAATTTTGATACTATTAATCAAAATATTCTCTTTCTACTAAATAAAATTGTCATTTTCCAAAAGAATAAGGGTTAAAAACAATCACAAATAACAGTTTGAAAATTTCTAGGTGTTATTGACCCTTAGTAATAGCAAAGAAACCCAAAATCCAGAGCTTAAAACTGACCTTGCCCAACTTCCTTTGCAATTAGTGTTCCCCTTCACAGTATTGCCTAGAGTTAATCTGAAAATATGTTTCTGTTACTCTGTCAGTGTTTCTGAATTTCAGTGCAACTCAAATATATATGCTGTGTGATTTCTCAAGTCTGCAAACATGACTATACAAGGTCAATAACTTAATTTATATTTAGTTACTTAATGAATATCATAACCAAGTAAGTAATTATGACAGTTTACAATATGGAGGATGTCTTAGTTCCTTTTCTCATTGCTAGGACAAAATAACTGATACCTAAAGTTAATGGGAGAAAGGTTTATGTAGCTTACAGTTTGTAGAGGTTTCAGTTCATAATGGGCTGGATCCAATGCAGGGTGGCATATGGCATAAGGGCAAGAGTTCCTGGCAATGTGAAAGAGCAATGAGACAGTAAGACAATCCTCTTTCTGTCCCTTATATTGTATCGAGTCTACTGGAATGAGGGTGGTGCCAATCCAGTCAATAAACTGATCCCGCATTTACCCATACTTAATCCCAGAATTGCACTATGAATCAATTATCATGCACTCTAGATTTAGCCACCTCATTAAAAAATCCTATAAGCACATGAGGCTTTGAGGGTACAGCTAGACATAAACTATAACTATCTTTGGAAGGACCACAACTCATTGAACTCAGAACATGGAGTGTCTTTTGATCCTGTTTTTTCCCTGATTATGCAAATAACTCAAACACCTAAGCACTTTTTAACTTGAGCATTTTCAGTGTTCTGTCTGTGGAAAGCAATCTGGGGTGAAGAGATAGTGTGCTGCTCCGAGAAAGACATTTGGCTTTCCCTAAAACAAGATTCTAGTTTTATCATTCTTTGGCAAAACTATGGCATGTGTGACCAATCAAAACTCTCAGAATTGCCCCTGTGAATTTTGGGTCCAAGGAGAAACTGAGGCAAATGTGTTTGGGTTTATACAGCTTGCTTTGCTATAATCAAAATCGTCACTCTAATTCAGGATTCTTGTTTCTTATGTCAGCATATGAGCAGTAACAGACTTACTTATTAGCTTACAAGGTTAAGATTTCAGAACAAAGAGAAGAAAACTACATTCACTCTAGGATGAGTAATTAGCATTAATAGACCACCAATTTTGGGGTCTATTAATGCTAAACATGAACATTTCACAAAACAAAGCTAAGATTTAATTTTTCTAAATCAGAAGCCAATATTTTAGTAGATGATGTTCCTTAAACAAGTAAAACTTTAAAAAAAACTGTATGTTGGAGGAAGCTTAGAAGATGGTAGAGCAATGAGCACCAAAGTGGAGTCTTTCTGAGAGAAACAACTCAGATGCTGGAAAATAGCATCCTGGAGAAGACCAGACAGAAAGAGATGGATCCTCTTGACCAAGGAAGAAACTGAAGTGGGAAAGAAAGAAAGAAAGAAAGAAAGAAAGAAAGAAAGAAAGAAAGAAAGAAAAGAAAAGAAAAGAAAAGAAAAGAAAAGAAAAGAAAAGAAAAGAAAAACATAGACAGAAGGCTATAGCCAGGCACACTCTCACTGGAGACGATCCCACTGTGTGCAACCTGCCACTGGAATTTGAAGATGCTCAGTCACAGTGAAGTTGGGGATTGGCAAGCCCAAGGGCCTCTGTGGGAGAACACAGTCATGGAGGGGAGCAGCAGACAGGAGACCTGCACTGGCTTGGAGATATGCATCTGCTCACGGTGAGTCTGGGAAACTTAGTCCTCCCACAGGAGTGGGCAATTGTCTGGGCAACATTTTGGAGTCAGGTAGGATAAGCCCAGAACCAGAAGTACAGTGGCTTCAGTCACCCACTCTTAGTGAAGTGCAGATTTGTGAGAATTTCTGAGACTGAGTCCCAGCCATGTGCATGATCCAATAGCCAAGGATAAGGTTTCAAGGAAGCTATCCCTAATTGGCCCCATCCATGCAGCACACACTAACCTGGTGAAGACTCCCAGTGGTTGACCAGCTCAGAAGGGAGGGGGAGCCTGCCCCGCCCCTGCTTGTACTTCACCAGCAAACTGGGGAGGGCAGCAATCCCTAACCAGCATGCTTCAGAGTAATCACTAACCAATATAGGAAATGCCGGCAACTCCACTATCCACTTGACTAGAAGAAACCAGAAACATGACAAAGGGAAGAAACAAAAGGCAGTCTCTGGCCTCCAACCCAAGCAGTACTGGCCAGAAGTAAACATAGAAGAGATGGAGGTTGCACACCTGCAGTTTATGAAGAAGCAGCATCTGACATAAAGAAATATCTTTGTGACACTATAAAAGAACTCAAAACAGAAATACTAATACGAGTAAAGGAAGATATAAGAAAAGTAATAAAAGAAATACTAAGCACCTCTCAAGAAGACACAGATGGAAGAATAGAGGAGCATGGAAAAAGGAGGAAAACCTTCAATGAAGAATATAAAAGAGATTTAGAATACATGAAACAGATTCAAAGAAATTACCAGGAAATTTAAAACTCCACTGAAAGCTTGAAAAACTGCCTGAAAGAAACTAAAGATAGACTATCAAACCTTGAAGACAGGTTTACAACATGTGATCAAGAAATGAAAGATCTCTTGGAAATATCAAGGAACCAGGAAGTAACAATACAAAGGCTAGATGATGACAAGAAGATCTACACCTTAAGAATAAAAATTGTGAGTGAAGAAGCAGGGATAAACACAAATGAAATACAAAGTCTATTTACAGAAATAATGAAAGAAAACATCCCAAGCATAGCAAAAGGAAATGATATTCAGGTATATGAGGCATACAAAACTCCAGCCAGCTATAACCAAAATAAATCTACACCCAGACATATAATAATCATCAGAAATTCAAAACAAGAACAGAATATTAAAAGCTGTCAGAGAAAAGAAACAGATCATCTATAAAGGAAAACCTATCAGAATCACAACAGACTCCTCAACACAAACCATCAAATCAAGAAGAGCTTGGAGTGAAGTACTCCAAGCCCTGAAAGAAATAACCTCCAATTCAGATTGATGTACCCTGAAAAACTATGTCTCAAAATTAATGGAGAAACAAGATGCTTCTTCCATGACAAAGAGAAACTGGGGGAGTTCATGACCACCAATCCAACCCTACAAAAAATACTAAAGGACATTCGAGAGAGAGAGAGAGAGAGAGAGAGAAAAGACCATGGCTTCAGGAACAGCGCCAGAGGGGGCTCACTAAACAGGGCAGATGTTGGAATGAAGGGGGAAAGTAGACAAACAACAACAGAAAAATAGCATGGCAGAGATGAGGCAGAGAAGGTGAGCCAAAGTCACTAACATGGATGGCCTTGATACACTAATAAAAAGAAACACAGGCATAGTGGATCAGGAGATAGGGCCCATCAAGATGCTCTATATAAGAAATATAATTAACCTGAAAGAGAGTTTATGGACTGAAAGTCAAAAATAAGAAAATAATGCTCTATGTGACAAGGAACCAGAAAAAAAGTGGGGGTAGCTTGCCCTTCAGCTGCAGATTGGTTGGAAATACATAACACTTTTACACAATGGAGAACTACTCAGCTATAAGGGAGGAAAACCTTGAGGTTCTTGTAGGTAAATGGATACAACTTGAGATCAAGCTCAGCAGTAAAAAGGTTCAGAACCACTTGGGTGAACAGCGGGTTGCTTCCCTAATATAAAAACTAAAAGAGGGCTGGGGATTTAGCTCAGCGGCATAAGCATCTGCCTTGCAAGTGTGCAGTCGTGAATTCTATCTCCGGTACCAATAAAAATTTTTTTAAAAAAATTAAATAAGTAAGTGGGATACAAAATGTTCAGTGTACTCTGTGGAAGCAAAAGGGGAAGAGTTCTCTAAAAAGGAAAGGCAGGGGACATTGTTAATCTTATATCATGATTTGAGACCCATATTGTTTTCATCGCTCTGTTTAATTTGGTCATATTCTGTTCCAGTTTGTCTACTTGTACTAGATTTGAGGGCACAGACAGCTATTCCAAAAATAGCAGGATATACAACATAACCATCTTTAATTTCCTATTAACTTAATCTGAAGCCCTGTATTACTTACACTGTCTCATTATGACTGATTTTATTTGAATCTGGTTTGTTAGATCTCTGTCTTGTCTTGACTGATTTTATTCGAATCTGTCATGTTTGATAGTGTCAAGTCTGAGAGTATAGGCAACTACTCTGAAGGCAATAAGATTCATTAGGATACCCATTCTGGTTTGACTATCACCCTCTTTTGAAGTCTTATAATGTCTCCAATGTTTTGTTTTTATTGATTTTGTTCTGTACTGCTATGTTCAATTTTAATGTGCCTGATGATATGAGCAATTCTATTGAAGATAACAAGAGACATCATGGTAACCATTGTAGATCATCTTGTATTTTGGTTTTAAGTCATGTACTATTCCATTCTTTTGTTTGGAATGATCCCATTTTTTTCTCATTTGGTTTTATACTCTTCAAAATAAAAATAAAAAATGAAACATTACTATACCCCACTAATGTGTGTATCACTATTTATCAAGCAAAAATTAAAATATATCTTAAAATTTTAAAAAAATGTCATGGGAAGGTGAGATAGGAAGATCAGAAAGAGTCTGTTTCAAATAAAACATACAAATTGCTAGCGATGTAGCTCAGTGTGAAAGCCCTGAATTCAATTTTTAGTATTGACAAAAGTTAAAATAAAGTGCATACAAAAGATTAAAAAGAGGTAAGCATTACTTAAACGTGTCTTAGTTATTTTCTCCTTTCTAAGACAAAATACCCAACACCCACAAGTTATAGAAGGTAAGGTCTATTTTAGCTCACAGTGTGTAGAATTTTCAGTTCATAGTCAGCTGACTTCAAGGTAGTGCAGCACAGCAGAGGAGAAATGGTCCATGGAATTGCAGGTAGAACCAGGAGGCAGCAAGCTTCCTTCTCTCTCCTTTTTTATTCCATCCAGGCTACAAGCCTGTTGTTTGGTGCCCCCCCACACCAACTGGGTCTTCCCTTTTCAGTAAATCTGTCACTTACACCCAGAACTATGCTAAGCTAATCACTGGACTAAGCCATTATCACACATGCATGAGCAAGTATCACACATTCATGATGCAGACACTGCCAAAAGACCACCTATGAGTGTCTGAGCCTCTAGGGATGCAGTGACACATTGATACAATTCATAAGAGTAAGTATGTTTAGTACTTTACTGAGACTAACATTAGCCTATGTGAAATAGAATTTTCTTTGATGACTTATGTGCTTAAGTGATATTGACTTTGAATCCATCATAAGCAGAATATTGATATAGTCTATGGACTTGCCACCTTTTAGCAAAAGTGACATTAGGTCCTTATTAGCTTTGGCAGGCAATTCAGTTTCATGTAAAAATGTCAAATCTACCCCATTACAGATACTTGTTTGTATTCAAATGGTGACTGTAAATTTAGTGAAATCATAGAGGACAATCTGAAATGCTGCAGCTCAATAATTATCAAATCTCCAGGTTGGAGAAATAACATTTACAAAAATAATCTAAAGAACATGCAGTCCACCTATTTTTCTGAGCTATTGTTTCTCAACTCTTTATATTTATAGTTATTACCTAGAGGAAACTTTAAAGATATTTTCACCCTCCTCATTTTAACATCATTGATACATAATACATTTTTTTGTCATAAGACCCTTTGCAGTGCCAGAAAGCATGTAACATCTAAATTGTTGGGTTTTGTTTTTTTCATTTCCATCATCACATTTGTGCACTGTAGACTCCCATGTTGAAAACTTGTGCTCTGAACAGTAAAATCTATCCTTAAATTTAGCTGAAAACTTCCTGACACTCTCCATTATACTGGCTGTTGGCTACTGAAAATATTTTTTAAAAAGCTCTCTTGTATTTTGAAATATGCTTATATTTAGTGGTTTTATAAGAAACAGCACCATAAAACTTCCACAAGCCTACTAATGATACATTGATCATTGGCAGCAGCATAGAACATTGATTATAAATTGTATCTGACTACCTGAATTTAATCTTGACATTACTACTTGGTAGCTGTATTACCTAGGCATGTTATCTATTATTCCCTAGTCTCAGTTTCCCCATTTATAAAGTGAAAATAATAATACTACTCAAAATATAGGGTGATAAGAATTAATGGTAAAATGAACATAATGTTCCTATATTATTGTAAATGTTCAGCAATTTTAGCATATATAGATAGATGATATACATATACATATGAAATGTAATGACTGGTTAAATTATTAAAAATTTATTACAGTGCAAGACACATTGCCATTAATCTTCCTCAAAATACTTCCCTTTTGGCCCTGAAGCAAGGCCAGCAGATTGCTGTAGCTACTGGTTTCAAACAGGAGCCTAAAGAGAATTCTTTCTGTGGTCTGTTGGCCATTTCAGAACTTTGGAAATGTAATGGTCAATTTATCAGGAAGAAATAGCAGGTGAGTATGACGGACTTTGGGGGACCTGCAAGGGAGGGACCCTGGTGCTTCAAGACCTGCACCGTGAGGTTGACTCAGGGTACTGGGAGAACATGGAGCTCTTCCCCTCTCTAGGGGGCAGCTGAGAGTGTGGCAGACTTTCAGCAGCCTCAAGGAGAGAGACCCTGGAGCGTCGGGACCTGCACCGTGCAGTTGGCTCGGGGCACTGGGAGAATAAGGAGCTTCTTCCCTCTCTGGGGGCAGCTGCGAGTGTGGCAGACTTTCAGCAGCCTGAAGGAGAGAGACCCCGGTGCATCAGGATCCGCACCATGCAGTTGACTCGAGGTGCCGGGAGAACAAGGAGCACCACCCCTCTCTGGGGTCAGCTGAGAGTGTGGCAGACTTCGGTGCCCTCAAGGAGAGAGACCCTGGCGCATCAGGACCTGCGCTGTGCGGTTGACTCAGGGTGCTGGGAGAACAAGGAGCTCCACCCCTCTCTGGGGGGTCAGCTGAAAGTGGCAGACTTTTATCGACCTGAAAGAGAGACCCTGGCTCGTTGGGACCTGCACTGTGTGGTTGACTCCGGGTGCTGGGAGAACAAGGAGCTCCTCCCCTCTCTGGGGGGTGGATGTGAGGCGCGAGCTGAGAATCGAACACCTCATGTCTTCCTGTCCCCTGTCCCGTGTTCCTCCCCCCCTTAGCAAGTGGGAGCCAGTAAACTACACATCTTGTGAAAAGACTGATATGTTATTTAGTGTGAGCTCCCCATATGCAAAGATATGGACAACCATTTGGAAGAGAGCGTGAGACAATATGACAGATAGTAAAGATCTCGGGTTGTCTAGCTTTGAAATTTGTGCTTTCTTATGTCCCATTCTGTTCTGTTTTGTTGTGTTTAATTTTACCCCCATTAAAATAAAATTAAAATATATATATACATATATATATAAAGAGAGGGGAAAAGAAAGTGCTCTAAAGCATATAACTGCATGTATGTTTAAGTGTGTAAGATAGATGACCACATTACTGTTTTTGTTAGATTGTTGAGCAGAACTGTTAATAGTCTCACTGTTTGAATGTCTACTTTGTATGCTTTAATTTTGTAACTTGAACAGCTATTTCCAAGGATGACTGTATGTAACTTATCAAGTGGCAGATTTCTTAGTGTTTTTGTTTTCGTTTTGTTGTTGTTCTTTTATTTTTTGCCTTTGGAATTCTGTATTGTTGCTACCCTTTTTCTGTTTTGTTTGGTTGTTTTCTTTGTCTTTTCTCTTTAAAGAAAATTTATTTAAAAAATACTTCACTTTGAACACACCCTATAATTCTTGGTAATGTGTCTTTTAATGTAATAAATATTTTTTTAACATTAAACATTCGCTATTTTTTTATCACTCTCTGTATAAAATTATGTCGAATCTACTCCACAAAAACTCTAGGTAAAATGTTCTCTGTGGGCACACTATCAAGAATAGTTGAGTAATTTATTTTATTTAAGGGATTCTGGGAGTAGATATTAAGACTAGTGATTAATCAAAAAAAATTTTTCCCTGAAAACCTTTATTCCAATGTGTTCTCTGCCATTAGCAAATACAGAACATAGTAATTCACAGTATAGGCTGTACTCTTTGGTGGCAGCTAACCTTAACTGTCAGCTTGACTGGATTAAGAAAGCCCTGGAGAGGCAACTGAATCATGGGGACAGGTACTCACCAGTGGATTAATCCAATCAAGTTATTAGCCTAATGTGCTGTAAGAAATTGGGCCCAGTTGATACTCTGACTTTCATTTTCCTTAGTTAACATGCATGATAGTGTCTTAGACCTGGTTTGAGTCTTAAATCCATTATGGCAAAGCTGGTTAATCTTGATTATCTTCTTTAGTCTCCTTAACTTTCCCATCCCCACTTGTAAAATGGGTTTATACTGGAACCTAACTAATAGGATTGTTTTGAGAAAAATATATAGTCTCTAATAAGAATTCAATAAATGTTGGTTCCTTTAATTATTTGGCTGGATGCTGGAAAGAGTATCATAACACATATCATGAGCCTGGGAACAAATCCAAATGCAAAATACAAAAGTACAGTCACCATGGTAATGTCAAAAAATCAAGTTGAACCATCTTGAGCCAGGGACAGTCTGTGTATGTCATCCTGCCCTCCCAATTTCAGCACAAAGCTGACACTTTTGGAAGACTTTCTGTTGTCCATATGCAAAAAGAATCTTTCACGTCCAAAGCACTTTCCCTCAGTTTTCTTATGGCGGGTGGCACTTTGTACTATGTTCTCCAGGTATTTGTATGCCTTACTTCATCCATGAATCTGTGAGCTCATAAAAATTATGATATATAAATATACACAAACTTGGCTATGGTCCTTGCACATCCTTGGTGGAAGAAGGTTCAAATGGCAGATTAACTGCTACCTAGACAGCACAATGACAAACTGTTCCCATTGTTTTTGAGGTTGAGTTGTTAGAGTTGTGCTTGGTGAGAGTCACAGAATTCATAGCTACAGAATACTAACATACACATGCTGTAAGTACATGGTATGGTTTACATTTACAATATTTCAGGAGATGGAAAAATTTTCTGTCTGTTTCTAAGCTCTGTCCATCTTTCTACATCAGTATGTGTGTTAAGAGATAAGAGGTTGATTTTAATTAATAAGAACTGAGAAGATATTTGAATGTCTGTTTTTAATTACAACAATTTTTCAGGCTGCATAGTTTAAGCTATTTTCTAAGATTATATCACTTAAATCCTTGTAAAATTTATAATATTCTCCTTCAAAGGCCCATGAAGAATTGAGATATGTGCATTGTCTGTAAACCTAAAGTCATAATGAAAATCTCTTTATGAGATGAAATAGAGGCAAAATTCACAGTAGATTCAAAGCATGCAATTTTCTGTGATTTTATGTATATCCAAAGAAATTCTGACTAACCTGCATATTGAAGTTGTAATTTCTAAGAAATAAAGATGTGGGGTCTACTAGTGTTCCAAGGAATTCTTTTTTCCCTACTTTAAAGGTAGTTATCTCTTTTTGAATTAGTATGGATGAAATTGGTTTAGAACATAAAAAAACAGAATTGATTTTTTATCCTTGAATAATGGAGAAGATAATATATGCAGGAAAGTTTTTCCAAAGCATGCCTGAGTGTATACCTTTGAATTTTACGGGAAAACATGTCATTTCATTCAGAACTCTGAATTAAGATGCACTATTTTTTGCTGAAGGCTATTTTAAATTAGGCTAATAAATTGCTATTCTCTGCCTTGCGTGATAATGCATTACATTATCTGCTGATGTACATGTATTGTTTGACTCTAATGGTGTGGAAATTAAATGTTAGACATGGGCCAGATGTTCCTGTAGATGAGTATGAAGTATGACTCTGACATAGTTATGTCTCATTGGGATGGAAAGGAAGACTCAGTAACCAACAACAGGAATAACCACCAAAAATTCCTCTAATATTGATCTCTAGTAAGAACTGACCTTGTGCAAGGCTGGATGCTCCCTTAGTCTCTGTCTGTGAAGAATATTCTAAATGTCAGCAGTATTTGCACCTGCTTGGGAGGAAAGAAATGTTATTTCCTACAGTAGAGAATAAAATAATATTATGAATATGAAAGTACCTGACAGGCTGTCCAGAGATGGTAAATATTTGTTATTTTTGTTTGACACAGAATATGCAGGTTCTCTAGGTTTTGTGACTCCACATGGTGGTGAGATTGCCAAGGGTCATTCCTCTGCTCTGTATACTTCTCAGCAGGGTAGGAGGTTATAAGGGACTTGGGGGAGGGGAAATCACAAACAAATAGGCTTTATGGTGAATTTTAATGAAGATTCCCTGCTGGCTTTAGACCCATTGGAATAAAAGAGAAAAAGAAAACCATAATGTCCATAATATGTTATCCATTGCTAACTTACCAAAGGGGTCATAATTCAAATAGTAGAAACATGTCTGAGTAAGGCAGTGGGGACAGAAGCATACATACAATGTTTGTTACTCCTAGTCCTAATAATATATAGATATAACTTTGGAAATTGAGCAGTATGGAGTAAGAGAAAACAGATGGATTACATCATCAGAGTAATATATTCTACAGATCTATGTTGATGGGTGAACTTCCAGAAGCTTTGAGATGGGTGTATTGCAGCTGTCAATAAAAAGATGTAGAAGGAAACCTATGAATATGTTCAATAGTATCTGAGAACTGTGGAGAGACAAGGTAACTCAGTGAAAGCTAAAGCTGGTGTTTTACATTCTTCTGTACCAAGAGGGATAGCAAGGCGAAGACGTACTTTGGAGAAAAAGAGGACTTCATTCTTTCAAGAGTTGTTTCAGCTGTAGTGTTGCTAACATTTTTTCTCTTGCTGTGTTCACTCAAAATGTAGGAGCATGGGTAATTAATTGCTCTGTGCACTGCAGTTTCTGTCTCTGTTCTTCTCTTCATTAACAGCATTTTTCTTTCCTGATTTGTGTAAATTAGCATTTTTCCTTTATTTGCTGCCACTTCTGAACTTTTAGTCCAATAAACTTTAATTTCTCTCTCTCTCTCTCTCTTTTTTTTAGTTGGTACCAGGGATCGAACTCACGACCACATGCTTGCAAGGCAGACTCTTATGCCACTGAGCTAAATCCCCAGCCCCTAAACTTTAATTTCTTTGGAGTATCTAGTTTCTGTCTTTTACCCTCAGCACATGCTTTTTGTCATTAGTGTATTGATATTCATAATAACATTAGAAAGTGAGCTTAGTTTTAAGAGTCTAATAAGACAAGCTGTTTAAGACAGTCACATAATTCTAGGCACCAATAAATTTTGTCCTTTATTTTACTGATCATGTCATATTTTTCATGACGTCTGTGAGACTGGCACTACATGTGTTATGATGTGATCATGTCTATTCAATGTATTGCCTTAGTTGTGGCAATGCATAATATTTTTAGAAAACTAATTTCCATTCTCCACCTTGCTGTTATTACCTATTAGCAAAATCAATAAAAACAAATCAAATATGTGGTCCAGTAATCTAGAGGCTGCACTAAATCTTTCAATCTTGATAGGTTTCAATTTTGCACTCTCTGAGAAGCAGAGAATAACATATAAAAAACAACACGAATACAGAGATAAAAACAAGACTATGTATAAAGATGTTGCCTTTGAGGCTGTTTGGAAATGCATCTACCCAGTTAGGACTTTGTGATTGTTCTATGTGAATTCTGGACTTCTAAAGTGACTGCTTTCTTTTCTTTTAAAAAATCTTTTAAGAAAAGTTTGTTAGTGTAGGTTTATAGTACAAAGTGAATAGATTTCATTGTGGATAGTTGAAACATGTACATAATACATCTTGATTCTTTTTACATTCCCTTTCCCTCCCTTCTATATCCTCCCAGCATCTCTTAGTCCCCTTCTCACTTGCCAAAGATCTTATCAAACACTTCTTACTTATTGCTAAATTTGAATTTTGCATTTATGTCAACCTAAAATAATCTTACTTTGACTTCTGACATCGCTATTAATTCTAAGGACTACGTCTGACATCCAGTTCCTGTTCTTGCTAACTTCTGACCTTTATCTCCATTTTTGGATTGACTGTCCTTAATTTCACATTGACATTGTCAAAAGACATTGCCTAACATGTTGATATGATGTTTATCTTGCATTTTACAGTTTACTAACGTTCTCAAATGTAAATGGTTCATTAAACGGTTAAGCTTTAAATTACGTACCATATAATGGAGCAGTGTAAGAATATAGATAAAACAAATCAGCAAATCATGTTATAATTCAAGGATGACTTCATAGAATGGAAAAAACTTGTCTAGCATTGAAAACAGGGTAAGAAAGCATTCATTTTCCATCCCTTCTAACTTTATTAATTTTTGTTTAGTTTTATATAACATATGAATATGCTTTCCTTCCATGACAATCAAAGGTCACAACATATATACAGTTGCCTCTCTGCATCTGCAGATTTCATGTCTCAGGATTCAACCAACTGTTGATGAAAACTTTGTGTGTTGGACATATGCAGACACTGTTCTTTCTCATTATTTCCAAAACAATATGGTGTAACAAGTCACATTGGCACTGCATATGATATTGTAAGTAATCTAGAGACAAATTGAAGTGTAGGGGAGGGAATACACAGGTTATGGTAAATAAGATGGCAATTTATGTCAGGGACTAGATTACCCTCCAAATTTTATATTCATAGGGATCTTGGAAATAATCCCCCATAGAGATCAGGGACAATGGCAAAGAGTAAAATGTCTGCCTTTTGAAATCTCAATGTAGCTTTCTTCTTCAGAAGTAGGTATTATAAGGGTTCAGTGTAATTTCTCCAGTTGATATACATTTTCACCCATAACCATATATATGGAAAAACATACATGTTGAAGTAGATGTGACAGTATTGGATTCTGTAACTTTTTTTTCCATTGAGTATACTTTGGTGAATTTTTTACTGTTATAATAGTTCACTGAGATATAACATGCATCACAAGATTTACTCTGAGTCTGCAGTAATTTTTAGTATAGTCACAACATTGTACAGTACTGCCATCAATAACACTAATTATAGAATATTTTCATCACTCCAAAAAGAAACTACTTATTCCTGCAGCAGTTTCCTTCCCATTATTTCTTCCTGTAGTCCCTACAAATATTTATCTGATTTCTACCTGTACAGATTTGCCCATTCTTGATATTTTGTATGACTATTGTCTATGGTCTTTCAGTTCTGCCTTTTCTCATTTGGCTTTATGTTTTTATACTTTATTCATTTCATAGCATATATTAATATTTAATTTTACTATCAAATATTCTATGGAACATCAAATTTGATACATTAATTTATCAATGAGTAGAAATTTTGATTGTTTTCATTTCTTAGCTATTGAGAATGAGACTATGACCACTCATGCAAAAGAGTTTGTGAGAATATATGCTTGTATGTTATTATTTCTCTTGCATACGTGCCTTGAATATAAATTACTGAGTCATATAGGGATACTCAATTTGGCATAAGGTAATACTATATTTGAGGAACTGCTAAAATCATTTCCACTGTGGCATCCATTTTATAATCCTATCAGCAAGCTATGAAATTTCCAATAATCCCAACCTTGATATCCTCTGTGTTTCTGAGTTTTAGCCATTCTAGTGGGAGTGAAGTAGTATTTTATAATGGTTTTGGTTTCTATCTCCCTAATGGCTAATGACATTGAACATCTTTTTGTAGTCTTGTGGACATTTGTGCATCTCTGTAGAGCATGTCTGTCATATCATTTAACCATGTAGTTCACATGTAAAAGCTGCTGGAAACTCCTTGGAACTTTCTGGATACTAGACTTTGAAGATGTATGATTTTCAAAGAAGTTATCTTTTCTCTTGCTTGATACATTTTTGGTCTACTTTTACAAAATTTTGAAATTTTGATGGTTCAACATCTGTTTTGTGGAGGGAGGGAGAGTAAATGTAAAAGACAAGAGGAAATACAGAAGAAGAGAGAGAGAGATTATTTAACATAGGGTCACAAAGATTAAGGTTTCATAGATATTTTTAGCATAAAAGTGTGTGTGTGTGTGTGTGTGTGTGTGTGTGTGTGTGTGTGTGTGTGTGAACTCAATAGGCTTTTCCATAAAATCACCATGTCTTTAGAATTAGTTTTATTCATCCTTTCCAATTTAGATGCCTTGAATTTCATGCTGTTGTCTAACTGCCATAACCAGAAACTGCAATACAAAAATAATAAATAATAGTAGAAAGAACTACCACATTTGTCATTATTGACATAAAAATTAAGCAAAAATTAATAGATGAAAGAGTAAAAGACAAATTTCAAAATAGAATGCTTTGATGTTATTTCAAAATTAAAATTAAAACAATTTTAATCTTAATAAACACAATGGCAGAAAAATAATTATGGATAATGAAAGAATTGTAAAAAGAATTCAGGTTTTTCACATTATATGAGGTTGCAGATACGAAAAGCTGTCTCTAAATTTAAGAAAACACCATTCAAATGATCTCTAAATTACCCTGAGCACAGAATTATTTAAATTACATACATTAATTTTGGTCACTTCATTAATTAACTCATTTAAAATAAAATAATCAATGATCTCTAGTCCTCTCATCTTCAGAGTATGTTGTATTTCACAATTCTTAATTTGTGGTGGTTTACACATGTGTCTTACTTTGTAACAATTACATCAGTTGTTTTGTCTTAGGGCCATACTTCACTGAATTGAATGAGTGGTCCACTATCCTATTACTATTTTTTCTCAACCGTATAACCCATACTATGATTCATCTCTCAATTAATTGAATGTAAACTTCTAAATCTTTATACAAAAATTGATTGCTTCTGAGTCTCACTGAACCTGTTACTTGATGTATGGATTGGTTTTCTATCATTTTATATTTAAGGAGATGGTTGACTTGATGTAATGGAGATTTTGGTGCATAGTGTCTAAAATAAATATTTATTCCAAGATCAGTCAGATTCTCCTCGAAACTTGAATGATGTTGTATTTATTTCTGAAATTCAGTAACTTAGCTAAATGTACTTTTATATCACTAACTCTTATCAACTTTTCTTAGCATATTATGTACTTTATCAACTGGAAAACTCATTCATTTACTATAGGAACAGCTGCCTCTGTTGTGTCTCTGATTATTTTCTGTCCCACCTGTTGGAACCTTTACTTCAGAAATGTTAATCATCTAATGGTAAGTAGACTATAGTTTCTAAACATATTGCTTTTCTAATTAAGTTAAGCTTCTGTTGCTTTATTTTTAATCACTATAACTAAAGAAAGCCTTATTTCTGTGCCTTGCTTTTAGTCTATTTACACTGCTTGTTTCATATTTTAGCGTTTTCTTGCAATATCTTTTTATTTTTCTGAATTTTACTATGTCACTGAATCTTGCTTATACTGAATCTGTGTCTTTATTGGATTATTCAATGAATGCAGAGCACTGGCAGGGAACCCGCATTAGTTCCTTGGATTTTCTATTCCTTTCAATGTAGATTTATCTGTGTTATCTTTTAAAATCAGTGCCCTTCTCCACTCATATTTGGTTGTATTTTAATAGCTCCCTTACCATTTTTCCCTCTTCTATCTTTGGTCAGATCTTATTTTTATTCTGAAATAGCATCAGTAGTTTCTTCTGCACCTACTTCCACCTCATCAGGAATCACAAGTCTTCTTTGGGAGCCCTGTGAACTTCCCTGTGAACAGGGTCAGGGAGCAGGGTACAAAAAGAGGGAAGAAGAGCTAGGGCTCATTGCAGCCTTTGCTGAGGTCCTGGCTTCACTTGTTATTACTGAGATCCCAACAGCAATTGGACTCCAATCCATTCAATCTGGCATGAATTCAGTTCTTTTGGGCTTTGGCTTACTCTTTCAATTTAGCACTATGTACTGGAGCAAGAGATTCGGAACCCTATTGCTTCTGCCAAGGTCCAGATGTGGTTAACGCAGCATGTGTTTAGTGTTTTGTCTGTATTTGCTCACACATGCCTAATTCATTCTGCTTGATGTGAAAAAGCACAGTAGTCTTCCTTTATCTGTAGCTCTTCTTTCTGTAGATTTCAGTTACCTGTGGTCAACCGGGGTCTCACAATGTTAAATAGAAAATTCCAAAACCAAATTATATGTTTGAAAATGTGAACCAAACTATTGTGTAAATCAGTATGGAGATTCCTCAAAAAAACTGGGATTGGAGGTTCCATTCAATCCAGCTATTCCCCTCCTGGGTATTTTCCCAGAAAAATTGAAAAGGTCATGTCACAGAAATATACGTGCACCCATGTTGATAGCAGCCCAGTTTGTGATAGCTAAATCTTGGAAGCAACCAAAATGCCCATCAACTGCAGAGTGGGTTAAAAAAATGTATTTTTATATGATGGAATACTACTCAGCTATAAAAAGGATGATTTTGAGGCCTTTATAGGTAAATGGAGGCAACTTGAGAATATCCTCATTAGTGAAAAAATAAGACTCACATTAGTAAAACTCTATTGTCTCTCGTGTAAAAAATAATAAAAACTGAAGAATAATGGGATCCAAAAAGTATAACGGATATTGTAAAACTGAAAGGGAAGGAAAGTGCTCTAATGGGTATAACGATATGTATATTGTGTAAGATAGATGAATATATTACTGAATTTCTGTTGGATCATTGAGCAGAAGGGTTTGCACTGTCAATGTTTGAGTATCTAGCCACATTTTGTACTTTCATTTTGTGACTTTGGCAACTGGTTTTAAGATGACATTGTGTAACGTATCAACTAGCGATTTATGATGTTAATTTTTTTTAACTCTGTATTTTTCTACTTTTTTCTGTTTTTCTATTTTTTTAAATTTTCTTTTCTTTCTTTCTTTGAAAAAAGATAACAATATGAAATATAAAACCATTGTTAAATTTCTTTCATTCTGTTTTGAAAACCTATATTGTTATTATTTTGGGTTTGTTGTTGTTTATCTCTTTTGCTTTTTGTTTTTCTTTTCTGACTACTTTTTTCTTTTAAAGTAAAAAAAAATAAAATGTGCACCATACTAAGTAGTGTGACAGGATGTCTTCCTTTCCCACCCACAATGTGAACCCTCTTTTGACCACTGTGTCTTTGCTGTATATGCTACATCTCCAGTATTCACTTATTAGTGTCAGTTCCTAGGTCAGCTGTCACAGTGTTGCAGTGCTTGTGGTTCAGTCACTCTTATTTTATTCATTGAAGTGGCCACAAAGTGCAGAGACTGATATTGGCAGTTCAGATATAAAAAAGACTCCATGAAGTTTTTCTGTACCAGTGAAAAAAAAATTCTTGATTTAAGGAGAATGAACTAAAAATTACATGTTTATGTTGCTTGGATTTGTGATAAAAACAAACCTTTTATCCACGCAATTATAAAGGAAGAAAAAGAAATTAATGCTAGATTTGTGTTAGACTCCTAAACTGAAAAAATTATGGACATGGTGCACAATAAATGCTTAAAATAAAAAATGAATTAAATTTTTAGATGAAAGACATGAACAGAAAATGAATTCTGATTAACAGTATTGCATTACATTAGAAAGTACTGAGTGTATATGAATCATTGTAAATCTTGTTTGGGGCAAGATTTATAAATTAAATAAGAATGTAAGCACAGGAAAATATTATGTATCTATACATAAGGTTTAGTACTGAGACTTCAGACATTCACTGGGAGTCTTGAAATCTAGATTTGAAAAACAAGGAGAGGATGCGGCTAATGTATTCACTTATCCTTAGAATTTCTGCAGTTTCATCATTCTCAGTGCTGTTTCTGGAGAGGAAGCAAGAATGGGAATCCTATCACCTTGACATTTGTACCAGAATCTTCCATTATTTCACTGTTCATAAATTTTGAAGCTTATATTCATTCCCCATTGTTTTCCCCATTGCTTTCCCCATTGCTTCATGGTTTCTGTTGTTTTCCTGCCATGTATTGGAGGAAGGAGACTTTACAGTACAACTTCATGGCACCATCATCCCCCAAAGTTATCTTCAAGTATATTTTTGAGATGTGCATCTTAAGAGATTAGAGAGAATATAGTATATCAAAAATAAGTAAGCAAGTATGTGAAATACACTCGGTATCTTAAATTATCCCACATCACTGTTCATCACCAGTGACCAAATGTCCACTTTATACAAGGAGCTCAACCTAGTCATATGAGACATAAAGGTGAGTAAGCAAAGAGAGACTGTAAAATGGAAAGAGGCACATACACACTGGGAAGTCTGCAAGGTAGCTTTAAGAGCGTTCACTAACAAACCATAGACAGAAGGTGCAGGTGAGTTAAAGAAAGGAGCAAGTATCCATTAAGGGACTGGTGAAAGGCAGGATGGAGAAGGTATAATTAATAATACAGTCCAAAAATAGTTAAAGAAGAGAGCAGGTCATTTCAAATAAAGGGACAGCAGTAGACATGGAAATCAACATATCTAAAATAAAGTTGGAAACAAATCTACATAACAAGCATATACTTTTACAGGGCAGTGAATAAAAAGGCTGAAACTGAAGGGTAGAAACTGGATGTAGGTGACTGGATATTAGAAAGACTCACCCACATAACATAATAGGCAATAGAAGAGTATAAATAAACTTATGTGGCAGAGGCAGCAGTGATAAAGACAAATCTAGCAGCAGGATAGAGACTGAATCTTGTGCAATGGAAAAAATGTCACTCTAGGGATCATGAGACTTGGCACCTTGGTTCAGTTTTGTTCTCTTACTCAGACATATGAGTCATCTGACTACTTTTGGTCCCATTGAGCTCTCCACAAAACGAGCATGGTGAACTTGCCCTGGGATTTCCATTCTAGCTTTCCCCTAGCATGGGTATATGCACTGTAATGAGGAAAATGTGAAATATAGATACTTCTTAAAATGTAGCAATGCTTTTGGAAAAAATTTAGATACTTCTTAAAATGTAGCAATGCTTTTGGAAAAAATTTAGATACTTATTAAAATGAAGCAATGCTTTTGGAAAAAAATAAATGGAATGAATTACAGTGATTGAAGTACTTATAGAAAAATTTTATTGCAAAGGATCAAGAAATAGGAAAAATGTCATTCCAAGATGATTTCAAGTTCTGATTTGAGGATATTAGAAGAGCACAGGTGACTTTCAGAAGAAGTATGGAAATCAAGCTTAGGAGGCATTTTGAAACCAAGATTATTATAGCAACATGGGATTTTGGAAGGTTAAGGTAGTGATGCCTATACACGGGGATTAAAAAGTTGGCAGAGAGAAATACAAACTTCATACTACAAAAGTATAAGAAATTTTGGATTCAGCTCTATGAAAATGATTATTGAACTACAGAAGTGAAAAATGGACTGAAGAATGCCACTCCCATTCATATGGTGATATCCTAAGTCACAAATGTGAAAATATTTGTGGAGGATGCCTTGGGGCGTAAATAAGGTTAGACAGAGCCTCAAGGATAAGTCTCCATGGTGGTGTTAGTGTCCATATAACAATGAGTAAAAGCACTAGAGAATGTTTGCACATTTCTTCTCTCTCTCTCTCTCTCTCTCTCTCTCTCTCTCTCTCTCTTTGAGATGAGAGAGAAAAATGTGCATTTGATCAGAGAGCTCATGTTTGCTAGAAAGAATGACACCAAGATGAGGAACAAAAAGTGGGCTTACACAAGTTCTTCAGATTCATTGGATGAGGAAAAAGAGACAGGAAAGTTTTACAAACTTAGTACCTAAACCATTCAGAGAAGTTTAGTGCCTTTCCTGAAAATTACTGATAGGAGAAATGGGGAGAAAATGAAATGACATCAGAATATAAGAGGTGCTACACAAGTAAAGTTAGTAGGTTAGCGAAGAAGAGTCAGCAGAGAGGTGAGGAGGGAGGGGTTAGCCTTCCCTCCATAAATATGGGGAGATGGTTGCAGGACACCACGCAGACACCAGAATGTGAGAATCCTCAAGTGCCTTATACAAAGTGGCACAGTATTTGCACGTAACCTGTGTGCATCTTGTATGCTTTAAATCTCTTCTAGATTTCTTGTTATACTTAACAATGCTATGTAAATCGATGTTTTACTGTATTATTAAGGAAATAACGGCAAGAAAAAAGTCTGTTCATGGCCAGTAGAAGAACAATTCTTTAATTTTTTTTTTTTTGATCTGCATTAGCTTAATCACAGACATGGAACCAATATGGAGAGAACAGGGAGGGCGGACTGGTTTAAGATTGAGATCACTGAGGGGAAAATAGTGAAGTAAACAACAAAGGGCAATAGGCAATAAAAGAGGAGATCACTTGAAGGATTTGGGAGACTAATAAAAGGAAAAGCAGAACCAATGTGGGATGAGGAAGAACAAGAGAGATATTGGGATTGTGTAAAGAGAAGTATGGTTTTCAACAAGAGGATCAAAGTTAGGTTTTTGAAAGGTGTTTTAATATATCTCAACCCTTGTAGGGATTCCATAAGAGGACAATTACATAATTGAAAGGCCTTACTAAATCTACAGCGTAGGAGATATTTTGGTATTTGAATTCAGAAGCCAAGGAAGCATGGGTGTCAGGTAGGACCAAAGAGGTGGGTAAGTACCTACACACAAATATGCCAGAACTGGCTTGCAACTCCAGAAAGCCAGTTGTGTACATATCTCTTTCCCACTCTGGGTTCAGTTGCCATATCATAAAATTAATTTGCAAAAGGTTATGATGGATGTGTTTATTACACATACTTTAAAAACATACTTTAAAAACACTATGCCATGATCCCACTATCCTCAAAACGAGCTTAAAACCTCAGAGCCAGTTGTCAAACATGTATGTGCTTAGAACTGACCTGCTTTAAACTCAAATTGAGCACAAACTATTACATTAACAATAAGGATGGTATCATGTGAGAATCCTTTCATGAAAGGAGGAGCACCCTCTTGGCCAGGAGCACTAGGACTGGAGAAGATTGCATTGACTGAGAACACGCATAGTCAACCTAAAAGACCAGAACAAATGACTATTATTGTTATTAAGTCTGTTGATCAATTGGAGAGAAGCCCATAGGTTACAACCTTGTAGAAGCTTAGCAAATAAAAACAAACCATCAACAATGCATCTGGCATGGATAATTTCAGTGGATAGAGAATCCATCCTTTGTACCTAGCAATGCTTGGATTAACTTCAGTGGACCTTGTTGTTTGTGCAGAGTGCCAAGGGTGAAAATGCACACTACCCATTCCATGCCTCTCACAGTCACCTGGAATCCTTTCTACCACATTCCAAGTTACTACTAGAAATTGCTATCAATATGTTAGCTTTTCCTTTTTGAATAAAATGAAATGTAGTTATTAACTACTGCTTTTTCCTACTTTTGGTTCTTTAACTGAGCTTGGCAGGCTGAATAAAGAAATGCTTTTTCTAGGAATACAGAACCGAGTAAAAAAGATATCAATTGATCTTTTATTTTTGCCTAACTTTTTCTGTTTTACTTCCCTTTTTAAATGTTTGTAGCTGACATGTGTTCTAAGTCATTTGTGTACACAGTATTTCTTAAAAACTAGAAATGCATATAAAGTTTAACAATTGAATATTTACTTAGTTAATGATATTGGTCTTATATCAGAGTCAGCCACTGACTTAGTAGTGTTTGTTAATCACATCAATGTGAAATAGACTGCTATAATAATTTAAAGATACTCTGGTTTCTCTTCAGATTGTATGACTGTTTTACTTTATAACAATTTAGATCATGCAGAGCATGAGCTCATAACATACATGCTGCAGATGAAGAAATAGTCATTGGTCATGTAGATTCCACCTCAATTTAGGGTTGAATTAAATGGCTTCATATCTGTATTCAGTATTTGCCTGAATACTCTTGGGTATTGGTCATGCAAATGTCTTTTACTTTCTTGGTTTCCTTGACAATAGGTTCCCTTGTGGAAAATGTAATTCTCAGAGGGGAGCAACTCAAATCAGTGCTACTATTGGACATGTAATGGGATTGCTGCATAGGACACCTCCAGGGCATGGTTGCACATTTGTACCTCCAAGGTCAGCCGTAGACATGGGTAAGGATGGTTGCATGGGGAAAATGTTATTTGAGAAATTCTTCCAGCTTCTAGGGTACAAAAGTGTCACCTCTATAGATCTGTCAGTGTGCTAATGTTCCCACATCATCACTCTTTTTTCTAACATAACAAGAAACTTTATTTAAAATATAAGATCTCTTTCTATCTTTTGTTTCCACTTACCTATAGCACTGCCAGACTTCTAAGCCTTACCATTAATTGCTGGGAATCACCAGATGTTCCAACACATGTGCTCTTGAACAAGCCTGCTCTACCAGGCACCTGTCTGTCTTCCTATTAGCATCCTGGTACATCTTTTTAGTTCTTCCTAGATCCCCAGTAGGTAGAACAAATGCACCAATGATATTGCATGGCTCTGCCACCCTCTGGCCATTTGATTGATAATTCTGGTGTGGCTGACTGTGATTCTTTCTCTTTTGGTTACAATATAGCCTGGAGTTCCTGAAGTAAGGTTATTTATACTCCAATGTTCTACAAAATACTTAAAGAATTAACTTAATAAAAATAATTTCAGCTTTAATATATAATCCCTGCTCACCACTGTTCTGCTTATGCATATAGAGGGAAGTAGATTGCAAGATACAAGGAAGGGAAACCATGGTATATTCACAATTGCATTTTCTCACTCATAACCTTTATTATAGTAAGCATATTAACCTAGCTTTCACCTTCCCAGAAACATGCTCCTTTATTCCCCCAGCTCCATATGATTTTGTTAGACCTACCCTACTAAGTCACAAACATTCTCTGATGGTTTATATTTGAAGTCAGGTTGCCACCACAGTACAACCAAGATAAAGGCTTCAATGCATCACTTTAGTGATCATCATATAAGAAAAAACAAATGATTTTATCCATTGGAAATCCTCCATTGCACAGGATGTACTAGCATACAAAATGTCTGAAATTGTGACATTTTTTTTTTATCAAAATAGCCACTTTTTGGTAAAGTATTCCACTTGAGATTTGGATCTATCAATTGAAAGTTCTGTTATGATTCTGAGGTAGATTTAACATACTATATACTGTAAATATCAGTAGCTATAAGTTTTAAAACAACAAAAAATGTACTTTAATAACCTAGCAAGAGCGCATCATAATATTTCCTCATAGGAGTTAAAAACTTATGTCCAACAAAAAAATCTGTACATGGTTAGTGAAAACTTGGAAGCAACAAATTTGTCCTTCTGTAGGTGAATAAATAAACTATTAATACATTCAGGTAATGGAGTATTAACCAGGACTAAAAACATATGAGATATCAAGTCATGAAAAGACAAGGCAGAAATGTAAGTTCATACAAGAAAGAGAAATAAGCCAATCTGAGATGGCTACATACTGTATGATTATAACTATATGACATTCTAGAAAAGGCCAAAATCTGGAGACACAAAGGAGATTGGTAGTTGCTATGGTTCACAGGAAGGGAGAAGTGAATTGGCAGACCATAGAAGATGGTATGGCTGTGGAACTATGCTATGGTGGGGAATAGTACATTTCGTTGTACATTTCATTGTACATTTGTCCAAACTCATAGAATGCACAACAACAAAAATCACCTATGGATTCAGGTGTTATGATGAGTCTGTACAGGCCCACTGTTTATAACTAACATACCACCCTGGTGCTGGCTGACGTGGGGAGGGCTGTGTATGTGTGGCAGTCCATCCTCCTCACATTTGCTGCAAACCTCAAGTGCCTATAAAAATAGTCATTTCAAAGGGCAGTCAGAAGTAGGTGTAATGCTAGGATGAAGTTTTCCTGAGGTAGATGTTGATATTCTCAATGTAATCCTTATTTCATCAATAAAAGACCACCTCCTAAACCCATTTGTGAAATCTTTTTTTCTAAGTTAAAGAGTTTGAAATATTTTGTCAATTATAAATTATATAAACATAGGTACAAATTTTATAAAAGACTCCTGAGTAATTCTGAATATTAAGAAAAACTTCACACCCTTTCTTTGGTATCATGGGAATAGATCCCATATGTTCCAAGCCTGAGATATTAAATAATTACAACCATCTGGATGAGTAATTTGCCCTTAAAGAATACAGGGGACATTGATTCTAAAATCTGGAGTGTGCTGATGTATGGCAGCAGCTTGGAATTCATTATTTCATTGTAAATTCTAAAACAATTTACAAGCAGACATTATTATTCCCACTTTATTAATATTTTGTTTAAGACAGGCTCAGGTTTTGGTCTTAGAAACATGTTTTGTTTTGTAGCATCTAATTCTTCAGGTGCCCAGATTTCCTGCTCACAGAAAGACACAGCTCTTTCCTCTGGATTGTTTGATAAGAGTTAAATGAGAAACTTCAGTGAAAGATCAGTGAATTTAAATAAGAAAAAACACTATACAAATGGACTGGTGAATGTAATGTCGGAAAAGACAATAAACAAGGTAGAGATTGGTGCAGAATGTTCAGGAAATATGCAGCATTTCAGACCCAAGAAATTTTTAAAAATATATTTATTTTCTTAATTGTGACTGGAAGGTTTAAGGAGAACAAGATAAAGGTGGGTAAATTTTTTCCAAAAGGAGGAGAGATGAAAAGGGACCGGAAGAGGAATTCACCAACTGCAGTCCGCTGGTAGAGAAAGAATGGAGGTGATGGGCAGTGTATAAATTGGAGGAAGGAGGGGTGAAGTTTTACTACACATTTTTAAAAAATTCTCATTATTTGTTTCTGAACCTCGATGCCAACTTGAACCTGACCTTTCTCTCATCATTTATTGTATTAGTATGTGAAATGGTATTATTAAATTTTTAACCAACCTCTTGAGATTATGAAACTGAGATATGGATTTGGCTATGAAATTGGAGATTTATTCGACACTGAGGTAAGGTCATCATCCTATGCCATGTTATTGCCATGGAGTTAGAGCAGAAAATAAAATTCATTTCCAAGAATTGTCCACATATTTAAACCAAATTGACATTTCCTTTGCTTTGCTTGTCTTCCTCTCTCACTCTTGTTAATGCATATAGTTGTGGCTTTTCTGTTCTATCTGTTGGTGAGAGTTGCCTAAGGTTTTAATAGTTATCAAGATTACCTATCAGCTAGCCTGGCCTGGGAAAATTTTACAATGAAAACCCTGGGCACCACCTTAGAAAAATTTAATTAAAACCTATGAGATGAGAAGAGTCCCCCAAAATAATATGTTTAAAACATTCCCCACATGACTATAATGTGTAGTGCAGTTTCAGAAGTACTGACGGAGTCTGCCTTTTTCTTTGGATTGTCCATAGTGAAATAAAGAATAGGATGGTATTTATTTAATTCTTGAATGAGCTTTTAATTCTTATTTATCAACTAGGACTTTTGCTCTGAATTTTTTTTCTACCAATAAAACTACCTACAAAATATTTTAAAGACTATATTTTCTTATTTCTAGCACAGTGAATAGCATATACTACTATTGAATCACCAGGAGTCTGGATTTAAACAAATCTGGCATTTTTCCTATATAACTTTTAATAAAAAAATCAATGTATTATCATCTCTGAGAAATAGCAAGAAGTGAGCATTTCCCTGGGGTTGTCATTTAATGTGAGTGCCAATAATTCCTTTCTAAACAACTCAGATATACAACTAGAGACTGTTAAGGAAAAATAAAATAAAATAAAATAAAATAAAATAAAATAAAATAAAATAATAAGAACATCTTTTAAATACTAAACCTTAGAATAATTTCAGATCATAGAAAGTCCTTGCTATATCTGGAGTGTAACTAGCAATGTTGAAAAAGTAGAAGCCCCCTCCCAAAAACTGCTTAAGCACTAGAACACGACATGCTGAAAAGCATGCAAAGAATTTCTTGTTCCTATACATGTGAGGCCTTCTCAATAATAAGTTATTGCCTTTTGGAGATAGACATTATGACTAGGACATTTTCCAATTGAAAATAAATAAGAGTAGAAAGAATATTAAGTCTGAATATTCAATGACACAAAACAAAAGAAGTTTCCATAGGTTGAATCTAAATTTCTCTTCCCTTCGAGCATACTGTCATAGGCATTGTGGAGGATGTTTTCTTTATGATACTGTATATGGGCATCTTATGAAATAATAGGCATTTGATCTTGGTATTCTCATTGTGCACACAACTTATATACTGCCTTTGGTGTCAATTTTCCATGGTCTACCATTTGCAAGACAGTTCCACAGTTCATAGACCTGGCCTGTTGCTGAGGTCTTTTAGTCTCTAAATTTATATTTTATTAATATGCAATTGTGTATCCTAAAAATTATATCAAGGATAGAAATAGTCCTGCAGTTTTAACTCATTTATGAAGATTTTAAAAATTAAATTCTTGGAGTTGGTGCCATGTGCAGGCTGCCTAGAGGAGAGCCAGATACCAGCACTCTCCCATGAATCTGCACCTTTTGCCCATTGTGGGGGAGAATAAGAAGTCAACAAGAAGCTAAGACCTCCTGTGAGTCAGCACCATGTATGGGCCAACTTGGGGAGAGCTGGACACCACTCCTTTTGGCATGCAGGCAGGAAAACAGGAAGAGTCAATGTTCCTTCCCCCAACTCTAAGCAATTGGCTGATCTGGAGAAACACAGGCTGTGATGACAGCTAATGAGGTAAAATACAGCTTAATGCTTGTAGTGTTCAGTGTTTCTCTGACTTTGCAGGCCTAAAGCTAGTAGTCTTATCATCTATTCAGAGGATAACAATACACAACGTAGCATATATAGGGGATTGCCTTCTGAAGGTAGTGGTCATTGCCAATTCCCTATTAACTTGTTTCAAAATGCTCTATTATTCTCACTGTTTGGTTGGGTTTTATTCTGTTTTATCTTGTTTGATTTTGTTGTATGTGATGGCATGAGCAGCTATTTTGAAGATAACAAGATATATTATGGTAGCCATTTTGGATTTACTATTATCTTGTTTTGAAATCATGTATTGCATTCATTGGCTTGTTTTTATTGATTCTGTTCTGTTCTGTTGTTTTGTTTGATTTTACTATGTCTGAAGGTATGGGCAGCTATTTTGAAGACAAGAAATTATGGTAACCATTGTTGATTTCCTATTAACTTGCTTTGAAATCCTGTGCCATTTACAATGTCTTGTTTTGACTTGCTTTATTGCTTTATTTTGTTTGCTTTTGTTATCTCTAAAATAAAATTTAAACAAATAAAAATTTTAGTGATGTATTATGTTCACAAAATTCTAACAGTTATTTTCCACCAAAAATTCTTATATACTTGTTGTGTTCTTAATTCCTAAGAATTATATTTCTATCCAGTTATAATTGTAAAAAACCTGAAAGTCCCCACTTTGACTCTACTGTAAGTAAAATGTTGATGAACCTGAAACATAAAAAAGTCTTGTATCTATGAAGGCACAAGACAAACTACTACCCCCAGGATTGGAGAGACAGGAAAATGTAGGAAGTCATGGCTTACTGGAGACTCGTGAGTAGAACTTTCATATGTGTCACACTTGTCCAGGATCTCTTGGCGTTTTATTGATGAACTGCTGGAGGCTCAGTGAAAAAGGTTCTAAAAATTTCTGGAAACACAATCATAGGGGACCCTTGCACATTTTTTGACATTTGTATCAAAGAACTTACCATAGTAAATATCAGAGAAGCATTCTTGACAGCTTAATTTATGGCATAGTATTATTACTTTATTGACCAAAGGGAAGAAAAATATTGAACTCCAGATAACTCTATACTTCAACAACAATAACAACAAAGTATTAAACTCCAGCCCAATCTAGCCATTCTGTCTCATCCAACGAAAGAAGCACAACAAACTTAGAAGCACGTGTAAAATTCACATCCAGGCACACAGGGTCACTACAAGACTGAGAATTATAGGACTACAAAACATGTTTCCAATGCCCCCAACACACACACCTTACTACCAACATTATTGAAGGCGTATTTATGGAAGGGCCTTGTACTTAGAGCATTGCGTCCACATATCAAGACAAAAATTACAAGGCTTAATAGAAGACAAACCAATCCAACTTGAAGACTCAGAGCAAGCACAGGATATGGCAGGGATGCTGGAAATATCCAATCAGGATTTAAAGTAGCAATGATTAATATGATGAGGTTTCTCATTGCTAAAGTAAACAGCATGGAAGAACAAATGGGAAATACATGCAAAGATATGGGACTCTTAAGATAGAACCAAAAGAAATACTAAAGTTATCAAAATATTGTACCTGAAATGAATAATGGATATGATGGACTGATTATAAGACTTCCCAGGGCTGAGGAAAAAAATATCTGGCCTTAATGGTATAACAATAGAACTTCAAAAAATAAACATTCAAACAGAAGGATGGTTTTAAAAATGAACAGAGTGTTCAAGGGCTGTGAGAAAGTTACTAAATACATAACATATATGTAATGGTAATATCAGAAGTAGAAAAGAACAGAAGAAATATTTAAAATAATAGTTGATAATTTCTTCAAGTAAATCTCAGAAAAATCACATTTCCAGGAAGCTTGGGGAACAACAAGCAGGAAAAATCCCAACAAATATACGAACAAATGTAGCTCTGTCCAAAGCATATGATGTTCACACCACCAACAGAAAAAAAAGAAATACTGCAAAAAGTTGAAGAACAAACTACTTTATCTGCACACAGCATAAAAATTACATCTGATTACTTCTTAAAACTATGACAAGAAGAAGAAAGTAGCAAAAATATTGAAAGTGTTGAGAGAGGAGGAAAGAAAAAGGAAAAAGTACAAGCCAGAGTTCAACATCCTGCAAAATTATCCTTTAAAAATGAAGGAGGAATAGACTTCCTTAGGAAAAAAAAATATGAAATTCCTTGCCAGTAGATGTGCCTGGTTAGAAGTGTTAAGAAAATAAAATAAAAAAGGCAAGCAAAGTAATGTAGATCAGAAGCGTAAATCTATATCACAAAAAGAAGAGTATGGAAGAAACAATACTTAATACAGAAGAAACAATACTTAATACAGAATGAAACCTTCCTGTTTCTTTTTTTTTTCAATTTTTTTTATTTAAAAGAGAATAAAACAAAAGGGGGCAGTACAGAGCAGATCAGAAGAGGACAACATAGGCAACACAGTACTTTACATTAAGTCAACTGGGCATCAACAGTATCTAACACCATATCTCTTACTCTGCTATAGTTGAGCATAGTTTCAATTACAATAATATCAAACATAACACAATAGTATAAAGCCATG